>JABFFC010000220.1:0-18293 GCA_013623535.1 Fusarium penzigii | reverse complement strand
AAAAAAAAAAAAAACCGCTATTATCAAATGCTATCCACTGCTATCTCTTCTCCAGTTACCATATCAGGAAGGTCAGAAAACCAGTAAACGGCTTGCTGACCCCATATTCCACCATGACCCGTCCTGTACTGTAACCTACATATCAGTATCAGTGGCCAGTGCGTTGAATACCCCTGTCACTCTAGAAACACAACGTAATAACTATTTTTTCTTCTTTTTCTCCTTCTCCTTCTCCCTCACTTTGCCCCCCCCTCCAAGACAACTTATTGAAGCATACACGTGGCGCGATTTCTCTTTCGCTCCCCTGCTTCTCTACTCTTCTATTCTTCGGACCCATTTCATTCCTGTAATAGACTATAACCGTTGGTTACAGTACCTTGGTACAGTAGTTACTCCACTCCACTTGTTCCCCGACTCAACCCTGCATCACACTACGCGGCACCCATCTCTCATCTCCAGTGCGTTTGTAATTGTCCGTCCCTTGTAATTGAGGGGGGCTGTGCGTGCCTATCTGGTGTACCCATCTTGTCAAACATTTCAGTGCGTCTGCGGGGTAAAATCGAGTGTCTTTTTTCTTCTTGTCAGGGATCCATCTTACCAATGCTGTCCTGTCCGCCCGTAATCAAAATCTCTCCAACCACTGCACTGGACAGGACTGGACAGGACTGCAACATAACAAATCCTTGTCATGTAACCTCAACCAGCATCTTGCTTGCGTAAGAGCGTGTCTCATTGGATATGGAATCCTTCTCTTCACCCATGCACGTGGATTGTCTTTGTTCTAGATCTTCAGAATCGTCTTCCTCCTGCTCGTTTTGACGCGCCGTTTACACATAGTATTTGCGCATAGAATTGAACTAGCACAGTCTTTTTTCCAACCCCAGGAACAATCAACAACCACCTACTCCTATAACTACTACTGCTACTCTTGGCAAGGCGAATTTCCAGCAAATATTGACCTTGGTGTCAATAAACTCTGTCTCAGCATGCCTCCGGTCCCTCATATGCATAATGCATACTAGAGACAAGGTGGTTGACTCGTAAATCATCATACTCGCAACTCACCATACAGAGACCTTTTTTTTTTTTTTTTTTTTCTTTCTCACGACCACAGCAGAAAACATCTCTTCCCCGCGCCATTTAGCTTATCTGGTCCAGAGGGCATTTTATGCTTAACTCCAACTTGGCGGCTTTTTCTTCTTCTTTTTACCTTATGATTAGCTAATACCCCAACTTCGGCAACTGATCAGGCCCGCTCTAACCGTGTTTTGTCGTCATGGAATGAACCCCAATGTGTCATAGTTTGGGGATGGGCAATACCCAACTCCAATAGTGTCTGCATTCCAACCAGAAAAGTCAATGGAGCATCTCCGCACCTTGTAAAACGATGCGAAAAGTCTCCAAAGAGGCTTCCATTGCTGAGGCCGTGATTCGTCCCAGAAGAAGCATACCGTCATGGGATCGACACATGATAATGTACTGGTAATGCAATGCACTTGTCTACAACCAAACACGAAACTTACATAAGAGCAATTCTCAACGACAACAGGCGATGAGAAAGGACCAAAGGATGAGTTTTTGTCTGGACGCTCATGCTCATGCCCTTCTCATCCTCACATGTGCCAAGGCTTTATTTCGTTGACTGTATATCACATATCAAGTTGGTGATCAAATACAAATTCACTCACAACAACCATTCGTACGTAAACCTGGACTGATTATCAAGCCAACTTGAATTACATACGCCCTTCAGCAGCAACTAACATCAATAGCTGCTATCGACACAGATACCAAACACGTCGCCCGTTTCACTACTCAACACCCCTCGCCTTCATAAAATCCACTAGATCGAAAAAGCTCTTCTTGTACCTCCTTTCTTGCGTCGTTCGGTTCACTGTCTGGATACCAAAGTGGGCATCATAGTCCCCAAACTCCCAATTATCGCTATAACTCCACGCATACGCCCCAACTACCTCCACGCCATCCTCCCAGATAGCCTTGAGCACCTCAGACATGAAGCTAAGATAGTAGATGCTGCGGGGCGTATCGAACAGCTGATCGACGAGGTCTTTGTCTGCCTCGTGGAATACGGGGAAACCGAACTCCGTGATGGCAACAGGCGTCTTCCATGTGTTGTGGAGATAGTTAAGGTAGCTGCGTAGATACGTTGGCGTTATGTAAACGTATGACTGTGAGCGATATCCGATGTTCCAGCCGTAGATATTTGTTGTTGTCTGATTAACACAGTATGGTCGGAATGTTGATGATGCATTAGCTGCACACTCGAGAACACTGCCTTTGTCGTCGGGCACAGGAGGCGCAATCACAGTGGCAGTGTACGGATCAATGCCCAGAAAGTCGGCAGTGCCACCAATGTAGTCGAGATCCTTCTCACTCAGTGGCACATAATCATTGAACGTCTTCTTGAACGATTCGGGGTAATCCTCTCCGAGGAAGATAGGATTGCAGAAGGGACCCAGCTGAATCGAGTTGAAGTGATCAGCAGCATAGACGTCCGCCTCACTCTTGGGGTCGCGGGGAACGCCAAAGTTGTTGTTGAACTTGATCGATATCTTGCCTTTGCCACCCAGGTCCTCCTTGTACCAATGGAAGACACGGGCGTGGGCCTTGGTAACGGTGTCAACCGCCTTGGCATTGTAGGAATATAGCAGCGGCTCGTTGAATGTAAACCACACAGGTACCCTGTCGGCAAAGTGTGCCATAGCAATCTTTGCATATTGCACGAACGCATCCTCAAATGTCTCGTTCTGATATCCGCCATTGACATACCCAATCAGAGGTGGCTCGGCCGCCAAGCTGAGGTTGTTCCCATAGAACTGTAAAGGTGTATCAAAGTGAATAAGGGTAACTTCCGGTGTCATTCCCTTCTCGAGGATAAAATTGATAACATCGTTGTAGTGGTCAATACCTTGCTGGTTCACCGGTGTTCCAGGTAGAGCAAAAGGTAGGATTCTGGTCCACGCGATACTAAAGGAAAAGTGCTTGGCGCCCATAGCAGCGACACGCTCAATGTCTTGCTTGTAGTAGTAGTAATGCTCATTGGTCACGTAATCCTTTGCTCTGTTGTCTTGGACCAAGATGTCCATGAGGGAAGGGGATTTGCCCTCTTCCGCCGTCGCTCCTTCGATCTGGCTGGCTGAACTCGACACACCGAAGGCGAAACCCTCAGGGAAATGATAGCAGTCCCGCGGACCGAAATAATCTCTCGGGGGCAAGACGAGCTCACTACTCGGGATTGGCGTGGGGGACACGGTGGTGCTGAAGACTCCCGTCTCAGTAAAGTTGGGAGGGTTCGCATGCTCCCAGAGAGCAGTCCATGCAGCACGGCCATATGGATCATCCGTATCAGACGCCTTGGTTGTCGCGTTTGGGTCCCATTTCCCCCATGTAGTATAAGACAATGAGGACAGAAGAGTAGTAAGTGACTCGGGAGGATCCGCATAGGTAGTCGTGGTAGTTGGTGATGGCACAGAAGTTGCATACCTCACAGTGTCCGTGAGAGTATAACTGAAAGGAGTAAAAGAGTATTTGGGCTCTGCTGTTGTTCGACTTGCTTTGCATTGAGGGCGACGAGTTGGGCCCTCGGCATCTTCGAAAACTTGTTGGCTGAGAACAAGAGAAGCCAGCAGGAGCTGGCCGAAAGAGCTTGCAAATGCCATGATGAGACGCTTAGCCTGAGCATGGATCTTGTCTGGACGGTTATGATTGATGAAAGCATCGTTCGTATAAGTACTTATATACATACATGCGTGCCTGCGATACGTACATATATACGAACACTCGAATCTACAAACCTATCGCGCGCGTTCCGTCCATCTTCCCAACCGAACTCCAATTAGACCAAGGTCACCTGGCTCATATTGCACGTACGTCAGTCGATCACTTTTAAAGAGTCGGCCCGTTTTGAAACCCTGTTGTTCGTCTTCTAGGTAGGTTATCGTGGAGCTTCCGTCACTTTTTGGAAGTGGGAGGTGTTAAGTCATTGGTCAACAGATGGATACCCATCTTGTGGGATGACAGTCACCATACTCAAATTGTTCAATTTTGCGGGGAGAAGGTTCATCGAAATGCGGAGGTGAACGGCAACAACGGCAGAAAAGATCAGGTTTTTTTTGTGTCGGCCGAGTCCGGTGCTAGTATTGATGAATTAAATTGAACTGACGTAATCTGCAAAGCTGTGTTTAGTTAGATTTGTCGAAGATCTCTAGCATTTCCCCGATTCTCCGATGATCTCAAATAGTGACTGTGTGTGTTTGTTTAGACTATCGGTACACGCGTGAATGGTTTCGAAGGCGGGGGTTTATGTTAACCTTTTGCTGTATCTGGGGAAGATTGGTCGACCCATTTTTACCCCGGAATTCCACCACTGTACCGGTACCGTATTTATCGGCGAAATTCGAACTGAACTACGGAGATACGGTCCTTGGATAATGCTTTACATGTAATCAAATACGGAATGGCTAGACACAACATGACAGGCCGGGATTATCTATCCCAGAAGTTCGGTAGTTGTCCTTGTCCTTCCAAACTCCGCTGGCTCGCCCGCAGTACCCGGATGTATTGTACAGTTTGTCCCTGAGACATCACCAAGTGCAGTTCTCAAGTCAGTCTGTCACTCCCTCAAAGACACCTAATGTCAAATCATCAAATTGCTCGCTTCAATGCCCATAATCCTTGGCAGATATCTTTTAACCTCATAACCCATAACCGAAATACCGTCCCTTCATACTCCTATAGATCCAAAAAGTCCAAATACCCAGCATTTTTATGATTCAAAGGAAAACGTAAATCCTTCTTCTCCTTCGGCTCCGGATGTCCCGGCCTCACACCCAGCATGCCACGTGAGAAAGGGACTTGTGTTGTTTGTCCCAGCTGAAATAGGATGCCCTTCCCTGCAAATGTGTCCACAAGTTCTTGGACCTGCTTCTGAGGAGGTGCCTCATATGGGTCTACAGCAATGATGCTCAAGTTGGGGAACCGATGGAGTTTCTCTGCTAAACCAAGGAGATCGCGATGAAGTTCAGGCCAGGCGACGACCATACCCATGTGGAAAATTCGCAATGAAGCCGGCAAGCTGGCCATGAGAAGCTCAGGTCCAATCTCCTTGAGCGCCTCAAAGCGCTCCTGTCTCTCCCCAGCATCAAAAACGGGTCCGTATAGCAGCATCTGCTCGACTTCCAGCACCTCCAAACGTGGGAAGTCAACGAAACTGAAATCGGCCCGCAGAGAAGAATCCCACCGCAAGAACATGGAAACCTGCTCGATCACGTCTTCTGCGCCACCCGACGCATGCTCCCATGTGGTCGTGGTATAGCAAAGACGTCGGAGTGAGCTTCGCACAGGACCAAGGTGCGCGTGCTGAAGGACTGTGTACTTGTCCATGTCACAGAAATACTCGAGGTCTTCCAGAACAGGACTGCAGCGCAAGATCTTGCCAAGGTTGTCGGGGTCAAGACCATGCAGTGACAATCGGCGGAGACTTCCTAAGGCGGTGTTCCAGGGCTCTGTGCGGAATCGTTCACGAAGGGGGATATTGGGTCCGCAGTCGCAATCACTTGCCGCTAGTACCTCTAGATTCTGCGCCTTGACGAGGACATCTTGCATCTCTTGGATATGGCAGCATTCGTCAGGGTACTTCCCCTGGCCAGGCAAAACCAGGTACTTGAGGTTGGGCAGGAAGAAGGGAGAATCTCTCAGGTAGCGCAGACCCTCTTGCGAGGAACGATAGATCAGGAGTTGTTCTAGGAACGGAGCAGCCATGATGGTGGCTTCCTGTAGCCACTTAGATTCGACATGATCGTACGTGGCCAAGGGACGAAAGCCGGCTCTATCACCAGCCTGGCGGAAAAGAGCCTGTGTCTCCAATGGTACGCCACGAGCTCTCACAGTACGAAGAGCAAAAAAGGCGAGACCACGGACCTGCTTGGCCAAGTCTGGTCTCTCAAGAAGGGTGCGCAGGAAGGATTCGAGAGTCTCAATCTCGCGCTCCCTCGCAGCCGTATCACCCCACCACGAGGGGTTACTGGGAAGATCGAGCTGGGTGCCTGAGTGATAATAGTGGAAAAGGATAGGCTGAGCGATGTTACGAAAGTGTCGCGACGTGCGACTTAACCTTGACAACGCCTGGTGTGATGCATGAGCATATTCAACTTCGCTGGGTGGGAGATCGACAACATGCTGACGGCGGCAGTGCATGCACAGATTGCGGCAAATGGAGGCAATGATCTCAACAGGCAAGTCACCTAGTGAGAGTTGTCGACGAGTCCTCCGACGAGATCTAGAGGAATAGAATATGAATGGAAAATAGAAAAGGGATGGTTCCATGGACACTGGCCTGGGCACTGAAGTGTGCAGTCCATGGAAGATATCCCGGTCCCTCCTGGCTATGTGATACATATGGTACGGGTAGCGAAGTGGGAGGAGTTGAAAGGAGCAAGTATGCAAAGTAGCTGAGAAGGAAGCTGCTGGGATAGAGCAGGATGCGAACGAGGGTTGCTATGCGGCGGAGTGCGTGTTAAGAGGGCAATCGCATGCGAGGTAGATGAAAGAAGATGATCGTGGTAGATGCTTGGAGAGCTGATGAACTGGGGGGACTGGCGACAAATGAAGTCCTGGGTATCGATGGAATTAATAGTAAGCGCGGTCAGGGTAGGAAGCCGCAAGGGGGTTAGATACGATTGATTAGGTAGGGAATAAATAGTAGGAGGATTGGTTGACCAATTGTCTAGGCCTTAAAAGAAGCGAGTCTTGACTGTCCTGCAGCAGTTGGTTGACTGGATTGTATAAGTGAGTGAATGTTGGATGAGTGAAGTGAGTGGGTGGACGGGTGAGAATGAACGAGTGAGCCCCTGCACTGAAGGATAAGCCAGTGAGAAAGAAAGAGTGCGTGGGCACAAAGTGGGCAGAATTGACCTGACTCTGGTTTAGCCTGGATCGAGCCAAGCAAGATGTGGGTGGCGGAAGCGGAAGAGGAAGCAGGATGGGGTGTTGAGAATGAAGTTGAGGATGAGGATTGCTTCAACCTTCAGGTCTGGTCTGTCCAACAAGTGGATAGCAGAGCTGTAGGACGAGAGCAAGAAGGATGAGAGCACGGGCCATGATGGAGACTTGATGCGCAGGGCAGAAAGGTGAGTGGTTGAGTGATTCTTCAAGAGAGAGGCGTATCGTTGGAAATCGTTCGATGGCGCCTCGCGAACGGGCCCTGAATCCCCTTGAGACCTTGACATTTCTGCAAGAGCCGGGAATGCTGGGTCTTGGTAGAGATGGAGAAAACTGGAGCAACCTGTGTAAGGAACAGGCCAACAGGGGTATAATGTTAATGACCTACCCATTGCTCTGCTTCTTGGGTACTGGAACACACTCTCAATCGCAACATCCATCGCAACAAGCCTGGTCCTTACTGCGGATGATGCCCGTCGTAGTTCGTGTCCGTGTGTACATAGTATATGCGCGCTTCGACTTTTATCAGGTCATATGAGATGGCATCATAGGGGTATTTCGTATCCCCTCCCCATCATCCCACTTGGCTTGTGGTTTGTTTTCTGATCTTTGATTCGCCTGGGAGACGCTCCCGAGCATGCTAATGGCGCATCATGCCAGACCATGTCATAATAGTGAAGCATGTGTGTTTGTACTCCCTAGAGGTCCGAGAGCGCAACTTGCAGAAGTGACTGAAGAGGTCATTGCGGCTGACGAGAGAGGAGAGAGGGGAGAGGAGAGAGGGGAGAGGAGAAAGGGAAGGAGATACCCCTTCAAGCCGTCGGCCGATCCAATGGAATCAATATAGAACACCAGGGGGGTTATCAATCGATAAACTTGCGCACTTCAGTTGTGCATCGAGGGATAATAGAGATATGCTCAAAACGCGACACGGAAGCCTCCGAAAATTGAACTTGAGTTGTGTGAAAAAAGCAAGGATGAAGGTTTAAAAGGGAAGACCTAAGAAAGAGAGGGATTTGAAAAAGAGGGGATTGGTCGAGAGAGTGGGCAGGATTCATTGTTCTCTCTCTCTCTTTTTTTTCTTTTTTTTTTTCTTTTTAATTTATATTTATTTTCTTTAACTCTTACAGTAACAACAACAAAGACTCTTTCTGAGGACAAGAAAAGTTTCCCCATTCAAGGTTTGTGTCAGGTCGTTCCGGTAATTCAGGTCGCTGGGGGGAATTGCTCTTCTTTAAAGGGAAATGGTCACGAAAAAGGAGGGCGACAAATACAAGCAAAAGCAACTATAAAAAGCAATACCTACCAACTTCCAACTGAACATGAGGCATTCTATGGGCAGAGTGGGAAGGAAAAAGAAAACTGGAAACAGAAATACTACAAGAAAAAGAAAAACAAGCAAACAGGCGAGTCCTGGTGCCGTTCCTTTGGGAAGAATAGCAGGAATAGTCAGGGGGAATGAAAAGGAAAAAGGAAAAACTGATCGGATCCATCTAACACCCGTTAATCGACCAACTCGCGGTGCTGTGCCCTTCACCAATCGCGCCCAACTTCCACAGTACTACAAAGATGCACACACTTCCGTATCCATCCATGCACATGTCTCCATAGAATTAGGATTCAGGGCGTGGTCGAGATCCCGAACCTCCTGTATCTCGATTACACAAGAGAATTCAGGAACAGGTCTGGAGTCTTTGCGAAGGAGAGGAGGTGGCCCACAGGGAAAGCGGGATGGTATCATGACTCTTGTACGATACGCCCCATGTCCATGTCCATCCATGCTTTTCGCCATTTGCTCGCCCCTCCTCCCAAATTAGAGCGAGAGAATTACATCTGTGATCTGATCTGGTTGAGACGAGATACTGCACAAGTTAAAATGTGCTATGAAGGGGTTTCCAGACTTATTCAAGGTATAACCTAGTCTCTCATAAAAACCAGCTACTCTACATGCTGCACCCATGCATTATCATTTCAACACTCGCCTCTTGCTCAACTGATCCCAACCGACGATCATCAGTCTACGTACGTCTCAGGCACACCAGCCTGAACCAAATATTCTATATGCTCGAAATTGACTTTTACTTGCGCCATATGCATACTGATCAATGTGACAATATAATTGCCATAGTACAGAGAAAGGAGGGACATGGCCGTGCGATATTGAAACCCGTTTAAAGGCAAAGAGACCCGCTTCTACTGTACAACGTTGCAGGCTCGGAAGTATGGAGTCAATCCGCTCGTCTAAAGTGGCCGCCTCGAGGCACAAAAACAGGGTAAATCATCCCATGTGGCCGGGTCACCACGTGTCTGATTTGACTTGTCAGAAATAGTCCAAGCTAGAGAATGAGACGTTAAACAGGAACCATCAAGATAGCTTGTTTGATTGAGCCGACTAACGAAAGAGAAAACAAATAGCTGCAAGCGCAATACCCTACCAAGGTAGGTAGTGTAACTTGCTTGGACCACTGTGTGTTTGTGGGCTGACGAGTCAAGGCCATATTCATTAATCAACCAAACGGGACAAAACGAACTAGAGCATAATGTTGGGTATCGCATAAAACAAAAGGATAACAGCGCAGTACGACACTGTGGTTGGCATAGAACAGAGACGAGATAAGGGTGACTCTGAAGATTAATTTTGGTTCAACGGCTCTGATCCAGTATGTACATGCACCTAGGCAAGGGAAAGTGAAACCCTCACCTGTTCAATTCAAGTAACCTCTACTATTTCGCTCACTATGAACTTTGCGACTTCATGTAGATGAGGATTCTGGCTCTTGTCTGACACATCATCGAATTTGGAAGGAAAATGCATTGACCCCCTTCAGCCATCCAACCTGCAAGATCCCGCGTCTTCGACAGAAGAATGTTTTGCAGTCATGCTCTTTGCTTTTCTTTTATCATGTATGAACGGATTCGAAAGAGATGGCGCAGGTGACGCATCATAATTATGACCATCTTGGCGCTCGTCCAACTCGTGAACGTAAGACTTGCATTGCTGTTGAAGCCCGCTTTCCTTTCTTTTCTTCTCTCCCAGGCGGGCATGTTTCGTACTTGAAGATCAGTCACGTGACACCGTAACTCGTCGCGTGGCTGCTGCGCGTCTCCACATCTGGCCTTCGCGTGAAGCAGCATCCCACTTCAGCCAGAGCATCACAAAACTGCGCCTGTCCAAGGACCAGGCTATCCGAATCAGGACACTCGGTCGATCCCGAATGATCAGTTTATCTTAATTCCTTTCTTCCGAATGACTGAATTCACCGGTAGAGTGGCTCCGTTGTATCGCCTCTTGTTCATCTACTGATAGCCACAGAGGCCGACACCATCCGCATCCTCGTCTCAACCGACAACCATGTTGGTTTCGAGGAACGAGATGCCATCCGCAAGGATGATAGCTGGCAGACATTTGACGAGGTCATGAGACTGGCCCGTGAGGAAGATGTAAGACCCTCGGCACAATACTCTATGCATTCTCATCTCCTGATTACCTCTAGGTCGACATGGTTCTCCTCGCTGGCGATCTTTTCCACGACAACAAACCCTCCCGAAAATCTCTCTATCAAGTCATCCGTACGCTTCGACAGAACTGCTTAGGCATGAGACCCTGCCCCCTCGAATTTCTCTCTGATGCTGCCTCTGTCTTTGGTGGTGCATTCACACACGTTAATTACGAGGATCCGGATATAAATGTCTCGATACCTGTCTTTTCCATTCATGGAAATCACGACGATCCATCAGGCGATGGGAATTTCTGCTCTCTCGATCTTCTTCAGGCCAGCGGCCTACTGAACTATTACGGCCGAGTTCCCGAAGCAGACAACATCGAGGTGAAGCCCATCCTCTTACAGAAAGGCCTGACGAAACTCGCACTTTTTGGTTTGAGTAATGTCCGCGACGAGCGCATGTTTCGTACGTTTCGCGACCACAAAGTAAAGTGGTTTAGACCTGGATCCCAGATGGGCGAATGGTTCAACCTCTTATCCGTTCATCAGAACCATCATGCTCATACTGCTACATCTTACCTCCCGGAGAATGTACTCCCGGATTGGCTGGATTTGGTAGTCTGGGGTCATGAACATGAATGTCTGATAGATCCTACACAAAATCCGGAGACAGGGTTTCATGTGATGCAGCCTGGGTCATCTGTTGCAACTTCACTTGTACCCGGAGAGGCAGTACAGAAACATGTCGCGATATTGAGCATCACTGGGAAGAACTTCAAGGTTGACAAAATTCCGTTGAAGACCGTTCGTCCTTTCGTCACTCGCGAGCTCGTTCTGTCTCAGGACAAGCGCTTTAAGGGCCTCGACAAGAAGAAGGACAATCGGCAAGAAGTGACACGTAGGCTGATGGAGGTGGTCGAGGAGATGATTCAGGAGGCACACCAAGAATGGAAGTCTATCCAGACCGACGAAGAGGCTCTCGAGGAACCTCCATTACCACTCATTCGTCTCAAGGTTGAATATACGGCAACAGAAGGTGGACAATTCGAGATCGAGAATCCCCAGCGTTTCTCGAATAGATTCACCGGCAAGGTTGCAAACACGAACGATGTCGTTTACTTTTACCGCAAAAAGACGTCACAACGTTGGTTGCCTATCCTCTCTCTTATCAGAACTAAGCTAACTCTTGTAGGTAAAACAACCGCCACGAACCCAGCTGAAATACTCGAGGCATTGGCTGATGGCGACGATACTGTCAAGGTCGAAAACCTTGTTCAGGAATTCTTATCAGCACAGTCCCTCAAGGTTCTACCTCAGGGTCCCTTTGGTGATGCGGTAACACAGTTTGTGTCCAAGGATGACAAACATGCCATGGAACTTTTTGTCTCGGAACATCTTACCGGCCAAGTTAGGTCTATGCTGGTTCTTGAGTCTGAGGACGAAGATTTGAACAGCGCAATGGAGGTTTACAAAACCAGAATTGAACAAGAGCAGGCCAACAACCCATTAACGACACGGTCTGAGCGGAAGCGCGTACTCAAGCCTAAGCCACCGACTTGGGATAGCGATTTTGATGGGAGCTGGGAGAACGAGCCTGATGCGTGGGAGTACGAGGATGTAGTGACCTCTTCTTCCGTTGCCGCACCCCCTCGTGAGGCAATAAAGAAGAGAGGAAAGGCTCAACGGCCAAGCGACGATTCAATGGATCAGGATCGGGATGCGCCTCAACCAGCAGCAAAGCCTATCAGCAAACGGGCAACTCGTACAACAAAAGCAGCAACAGTAAGGAAGCCTCCAGCACGCGGTCGTGGTCGCAAAGCTTTCCAGGATAGTGAGGAAGAGGAGGAAGAGGCTGATGAAGATGTTATAATGGAATCGGAAGAAGAGGTTGCGCCTGCGCCTGCACCTGCAACTAGACCTCGACGCGCTCAAGCGACGAGAAGCAGCGCTAAAACTTCGACGACGACGACGACCAGGGGGGCAACCAAAGCGCGACAGACAACGTTGAACTTTTCGCAGTCACAGAAAAAGAATGGAACACAGGCCAAGGCGGTGGAGATTAGCGACGACGAGATTAGTGACGATGACGATGCATTTGAACCCGTTCCAACGACCCGGACACGACGGAAAAGAACTTGAGTTGGGTGTTGCTGGAAGTATGTCATTTGGAGGTTGGGGATGTAAGACTTGCAGAGATGTGTCATGACTTGCAATTAGTAGTTGGGCGCTTATGTAGAGAACATGGAGTTGCCAGACAGTAATTTCCAGGCCTTTTCCCAGAGCCAGTGCCTTTCCGTTGCTTATATAGCACCAGATTTGAGCATGAAAGCTGGATTAGATACTGTAGCCATCCGTCCGAAGGTAGCACCACAGGCTGAAGTGATGTTGCACTTGATAACATATTTTAGCCGGACGAGTCTAAACAGAACATGTTTATGCTTACCATGTATTCCATCTAAGCCGATGAAAATACGGCCTGCATCAAACTCAACCTATGAAAGGAAACACAACGCATGGCAAAGTACCAAGAGAGCGAACAAAAACATTTATTTAACCTTGATACTCGGATTTCGCATGTCTTACTCGGAACCATTCCAGGTTTCTTTTTATCAAGGCCCTAACGTGTTATGTGGCCGAGCGTCTTATAAGATGGGCGTAGAGATTGTAGAGAATCCACGCTATGACTTCCGAAGTTCTGATACAGAATACCTGCTCTTAGACCTAGGGGCTAATGAGAGGGCGGCATGTGTGCCGCAAGTATTTGGAGAAAGCGGGGAAAGCGGCACTCATGAGAGCACTTCAAGTTGTAGCTTGGATGAGCTTCTTCATTCGCACCCCGCTCCCTCCACCAAGCATGGCTTGATTGAGGTGGAAAGCCGAAGTTTATTTCCTGCCGTTTGTGACTTGTCTCTGCAAACAACGTCTCGTGATTCTATTCCATTACTAACGTGCTACTTACCAAACCAACTGCCCCCAACTGTAAATATATATTTCTCTCCTCCTCTCCTCCTCTCCTTGGAATAGTAGGGAATAGGTAGCCTCTCGGTTTCTTCTGTATCCACGTTTACTTCTGCAAAATGGTCTCAGCATCCACCATCCGGCTTGGGACAGCATCTCCCGGTACCCAGGAGACTACTCCAGCCACCATTGCCCTCGTTGACTCTATTGCAAAACGTGCTGCCGAGTCCAAGATTGACATCCTGCTGTTGCCTGAAGCCTTCATTGGCGGCTACCCCAGAGGCAGCAGTTTTGGCTGCGCGATTGGCGGCCGTTCGGAAGAGGGCCGCGATGAGTATGCCCGGTACTTCGATGCAGCTATTGACCTCGGCGACACCGTCGGACCTGGTGGGGGTGGAGCTGGTATCAAATGGGTCAGGCGACAGCTTGGAGGTGATGAAGATCAAGTTCGAGGGGACGGTTCGAGGGAGGAACTCGAACGCATTGCTCGTGATACGGGGGTCTTCGTTGTGGTAGGTTGCATCGAGAAAGCTGGAGGGAGTCTATACTGCTCGGCTGTCTATGTGTGTCCGAAGGAAGGCATGATTGGCAAGCGCCGCAAGGTTCTACCCGTAAGTTTACCAGTCACAACCACGTTTCCGTTTTTTTATCACTGTGTCTCTGCTAACACCTGCAAGACCGGCTCTGAACGACTCGTATGGGCTCAAGGATCACCCAGTACTCTTCGCGCCGTAACCACCATCATTCGAGGCGTTCGTATCAACCTTGCCGCAGCTATCTGCTGGGAAAACTACATGCCTCTTCTGCGCCAGAGTCTTTATGCTCAGAATATCAACCTATATCTCGCGCCTACTGCCGACAATCGTGATGCTTGGATGGGTCTGGTGAGAACTATCGCTGTCGAGGGGAGGTGTTTTGTCGTTAGTAGCAACATGTGCATCCCCGAAGATGACAAGCCCCAGACCCAAAAGAATGGAACCACATCGATTGGGGGGAGGAGAGACTCAACTGTTACCGAGGAAGGCCACGAGATTGCTCTGCCAAAGTTTCATACTGCGCGCCGTCCGCGCCGCAAGTCTGTTTTCGATGAGGATGGTAATGAGATCGTCCTGTGCTGTGACGAGGACGGTGAGAATTGCGTACCCGAATCAACGCTCAAGAATGTACCAACCACGTCGAATGGAACTCAGAAGGCCAAATTCTTGTCTCGTGGTGGCTCCTCCATTGTGTCCCCATTTGGAGATGTCCTTGCCGGGCCGCAGTGGGAAGACAACAATGGGTTGATCTTCGCCGATGTCGACTTCCGCGACTGCATTAGGGGCCGACTGGACTTGGATACGGCAGGAAGCTACTCGAGGAACGACTCTTTCAAGTTCAGCGTTGAAGGATTAGACCTCGACCCATTGCCATACTGAGTAGTTTGCATCATTCTGGATTTCTGACTTGACTTGGATGTTTATGTACTGTATCTATCGACAAAGAGTATTGGAAAACGATATGTAATTAATCAACCATATAACGCCAAGCTTCTATGCGTGGGTATATTATCCTTAACTTCTATGATAATGAAAATGCTATCCAACAAAATAAAAAATCCTGCCCACCTGCCATGTCAAACAATACACGACTCAATCTTTGCCATCTTTTGGTGGAGAATGTCGCTTCTCTATAGATTCAAGCACCTTGCGTTCCGCCTCCATCTGCTTCTGCTGCCGCTGCAGGGCGGCCTGTGCAAGTATTTCCCTACGACTCAATCCTGCGTTTGCACTACTGTCAATACCACCGAGCACGAACTCCCCACCGACCCAACCACCATGATCTTCAGGATAGTCTTCTTCGTCATCAGCTCCAGAGATTGTGTACCTAGACGATTCGGCCAGAGTGTTTCCTCCGCTCTTCCAGTCAGCAGCATCAACCTCTCTCTCAATCTGATGGCACAGGTCCCAGAAGTTTCGGTCATGGGGTGAGTGGACGTTGTGCGTCAGTTCGTGGCAGAGGGTTTTGCGAATAGTTTTGTAATCCCTATATCCATCATGTGCATCCGTCCGTAGACGCAATTCGATAACTTCGCCCTTGTTACGATTCAGACCGAGAATTCGTGAGGTTCCTTCATGTGTTGTTTGGGTATGCGACAAGGGTTCCATCTCGGTCAAGAGAGAAACTGTGAACTTGTGCTTGCGCATTGTCGCACGGATGCCAGGGTCCTCCTTGAGACGCATCAAGAGTTTTTGGCTGCGCTCAGGGTGCGGCAAGCCTTGAAGCGGACGAACCTGGAGGAAGGTATATTGAGAGTCTTCGGGAGAAACTCGTCGTGTCGTAGGTCGAGCCTTGTGACGGTGGGCAAGGCGTGCAGCGTTGCGCTGTGCCACTCGCTCAGCCATGTTCTGTACAGCCTCGACTTCGGATGTTGGAGAACCCATGAGGGTGACTGTTTTATTAGCCAGAAGGGACACTGGCATGTCTGGATCCTTGAACGGGAACTTGAGAAGTGGCAGCTTTGGAACCAGGAGCTTTTGGTGGGTAACGGGGATGGAAAGTGTGTCGGCGATTTCTTCAGAAAGATCGGTTATTGTTGCACTTGTAGGAAGAGTAAAAGGGTATGTTGTCTTCCGGTAAGAAATTGGTATCGTGAGGAAATGTTCGGCGGTAGACGAGTCCGGTGAGTCTGGTGTTGAGAAATCGGTCATGTTGGGCGTGGCCATGAGTTGTATGCGACGAAGACAAAGACGTGTTGGTGTAAACAGGCAAAACGTAGGCACAGGGTTTTGAGATACTTAAGTTGGAAAGAACGTGTGGAATATATAAATGTCGAGAGAGTCAAGTAATGCTAGGAGGGTTGAATGCAATCATATCTATCGTCGCAGATTTGCCATCATCTTCGGACAACTTCGGCTTGCTTTGTAATACGTCATTGTGCCTGCCTATCCGCCTCAGCCACATGAGATCGCCGCTAAGAGCTGACTAACTAGTACTAGTAATCTATGGAACACACCGGGGAATGCGCAAGTACCAACCGGCTACCGAGGACTAGTCTACGTTATTTTACCATATGTCCATAAGATTCCATTCATCAAAGAACAGAGATTCTTAATCAATCTCATCATTGGAATGTAATAGATAGACCGAGGACGCTATCATCGTGAGTTGGGAAGTTTTGCAAGTTGAAGAACGATATGAACTGGATGCTAGTTACACAACATGTAATGGAAGCCGACACTTCCATTGCCCGAAAAGAACATGGCCGTCAAGCTATGTGCGGTTGTTGTTGAAGAACAATGTATTTGCCACATATCGGTAGAATAGAATATCGGTACTTGCTATATTATATAACTTCCTACCCAGATGAAAGTCCAGCCTTGTTGTGAATTCATGGATGTGGCTCAAATTCGTAGCTGTGGCTGGTGGCTGATGTCAGCTGGAATTACGTAGCTTGACAGCCCAATGAGCTTGCAATCGCGTTCGTGTCCTTTTTCCTAATCAAAGTTCATGTTGTCAACACAAACGCCAGTAGTTTGAGAATCTTGTTCACAACGGCTTCCACGACCATCAAACAATCCATCAATCAACCACTCAACCATCGATTCTTCATATACAGCGTCCGCCATTTATCAACAACAACCCCGACTATCCACGAACCCTTCCGGCAGTGACCTTGTCTACTAAGAGTAACTGAGCTACACCAAGTTTCATTTCCATCAGACACAAGTCACCATGCCGCTCAACGTTTTTCGTATTGCTGGTATGTTTCCTTCGCCCCGTTAATAATTCAGCCATCTTGCTCTACTATGCTGACCTTACTACAGCCGACTTTAGTCATTTGGCGAGCATTCTCATCTTGCTACACAAGATGGTACAGCTCAAGGTTTGCCTCCCTTTAAGATGTCCAAAGAATTGCCATCCTTATTAACTGGACTTTTTAGAGCTGCTCGGGCATATCTTTCAAATCGCAAGCCCTCTATATGTTTGTCTACATTACTCGCTACCTGGGTAAGTAGTCCAACCACACAGACACATTGTTGCTGACGACTTTCCAGATATCTTCTCAACCGACAGCATCTACAACTTCGTCTTCAAGATTCTCTTCCTGGCCTCGCAAGGCTACATCATTTACCTCATGACCAACGCATATAAGCCTACGAACGATCCCAATGTCGACACCTTCCGTGTGCAATACCTGCTTGCAGGTGCTGCTGTTCTCGCTATCCTTATGCCATACAAGTATACCGTATCTGAAGTGCTCTGGGCTTTCTCTATCTGGCTCGAGTCTGTTGCAATTCTCCCCCAACTGTTCATGCTCCAGCGAACAGGTGAAGCAGAAACTATCACGACACACTACCTGTTTGCCCTCGGTAGCTACCGGGCCCTCTACATCCCCAACTGGATCTACCGTTACTTCTCTGAGCCCAACCATAAGGTAGACTGGATTGCTATCACTGCTGGCTTGGTCCAGACTGTTCTGTATAGTGACTTCTTCTACGTCTACTACACTAAAGTCATGAAGGGCAAGAAGTTCAAACTGCCCGTGTAAGGCTAGACAGGCAGTCTAGGGGGAAAGGATAGGTAGTCCGGGCGTTTAATATGCTCCTCGGCAGCTGAGAGGTTGGTGAACACGGCCACAGAAACACCTAGGAAAGTGGAGGCTAAGATAGAGGTGGCGCAAAAAAGGCGTTTACAGGAGCTTGCAATAATAGGGTTAATGTTAAAGAAAGAAAGGTTTATATTATATATAAAAATTTTAACTTTAAATTTTTTTAATTTTTCTAATTAAATATTATTTTAAATTTAAATAAAAAGTTATTTTAATATAATAAAATAAATAATAAAAAGATTTTATATAATAACTTAAAGTAAAATTTAAATATTTTAATTTATTTAAAAATATTAATAATATAAGCCTTATATTTAGGCTTTTATTTTAATAAATTAAATTAA
>JABFFC010000219.1:0-82156 GCA_013623535.1 Fusarium penzigii | reverse complement strand
TGAGGTGTGTATAAGAGGCAGGGGGTAGGGGGGGGTGGAGGGGGTGGAATATCTCGTTGTATCACCACTGTCTATCCCCCGTTGTACGGCGCAGCGTGATGAATGGATGGAGACTGGGCTGGGACTGCAAGTTAAGTTAAGTTAAGTTAATTGGGGACGGGGCGTATGCGACGAACGGAGGGACGGACTAATGGACGGTTTGACTTGACTTGAATGACAAGGCCAGGACAAGTCAAGTCAAGACAAGACATGGAAAGGGTATCAGGGGGTGGATAGTTTTACCTACAGTACAAGTGAGAGTGAGAGGCTAAGGGTACGCATGTCGAAGAGAGGCTCGAGCTTTCGGGAACCCAAGCTCTTTTTCCATGTTCTCGACCCTTTTTTTCTCCAAAGCTATACCTCCGACGGTCTTTTACGTTACTTTTCCTTTTTTTTTCTTCTCTCCCTCCCCCTTATGACAAGCTTCGCCCATCACGTTCAGTCCATCTCATCAGCAGTCCTTTAGAAGCTGACCGGCCACGGACAACATATCTTTCACCGATCAGGACACGGCGTTTGTCGAAAAAGTCCTTTTCTTTGGATAAACACCCCCCAAGCAATAAGTGTCCAAGAGGCAACAAGAAGAGGGCAAAGAAAAGAAAAGAGTAGAGCTAGGATTACCATAAAGAAAAGTGGGGAAAGGACCCTTGACCCAAAGAAGCAGGAGAGCTTGTTGAGGAAGAGGATCCCATCAAAAGGGGGACGAAGAGTGGGAATTCGACCGGGGGTGGATATGTCCTGTAGTGTATTTTTCGTATTGCCTGTCATTTCTTTCCCGTCTTTCTGTTTTTGGCAGTAAGAAATGGGGGTTTGAAGATACCTACTTGTCTTGTCCCCTGCACTCATTGCTCATTGTGTGCTACTTACTGTACAAGTGATGGTTTGATTTGGTCTGGATATCCAACTTTGTCTTCATCACCATCCAGACTGTTCACGTACGACAAACAAGTGAGAGAGAGACAAGGCAAACACGCAAGGAAAAGATAGGAGAAAAGAACGGGGTGTGCTAGACTACCTATCCATCTCCAATTATTTCTTGCCTACTGCACTCTCTTCATGCTTTTCCTTGTCCTGCCTCTCTATTCTACCCCTACTCCTACTACTGTAGTACGGTACGCGCATCTCATTAGGGGGCGTGTGTGTCTGTCCATCTGGACAGTGGCGAAGCAGAATTGCCTTGAAACTCCTCCAAGCTTCCAAACATGATCCTCCCCAAAGTCCCCAAAGAGTCCTAGTCTTGCAGCAGAAACCTCATTCTAAAAAGAAGCTCGTCTCTTGTTAAAGTGGTTCTAACCTTTTTATTTATTTAATTTTCTTTTTCCTATGCTCAGAACACAGTCAGCTGGCATGATCATATCTCCCAGGCACACTACCACGTGTAAGAAAATGGCGGTGTTTTCCTCCCTCTTTCTTTCTTGCTCTGCCTTTCTGCATCAATTTTTCCACTCGTTTCAGGGTCCAGTCAATCAATCCACTCCTAAAAAAAGGAAAAAGAACAACTGAAAACGAGGGGTGCGCGTAATTTACAGTCTATTTTGCGCCGCCCAGTAGCGTCTCTACTTTAAATTGGATCTTTGACACCGAGCCACCCAATCTAATCTGTCGGATGGATCACAATTAACGCGGCAAACTTGGCTTTTTCCTCTCCGTAGGATACTTGCATGGGTGTGCTCTGCTCCTCGGAACTTGAAGTACAGTTACGCGCACAAGAACGAGCTCAAGTGATTTCGTTTCAACTGGACCAAGGACAAGGCCAGACAGGGGGCCACGAAGAAGGTGCTTATCCCATATTACTACGTAACATTGATGTATTCTCATGTCCCATGGGTTGAGCAAGTGTATGTACCATGGATGTGATGGGCGTTGATCCACAGGGGTCCTGTAGATTCCATCTTATCTTGCCTCGTGCACTCTTCCTTGAAGACAATTGATGGCATATCGGTACGACAGACCAGAATAGTCTCGTGGCCAGACGAAATAACTCAACGTGACTCGCAAACCTACACCGAGTAGCAAAAATGCAACTGCAACTGTTAGACGTATGCATCACCTGCTGATAGTGTGCGTGTGTAGCGTGCTGCTATGAAGGCCAAGCATTTTGTTAGTCCCCTTTCAAAACCGATCATGACTAGCCAAGACAGGCGCCAGTTCAGGGACATGCAGAGACACGTTCTGGGGGACCCCTCCAACAGGAAGCAGAGCAGGCATTCCAGGATGTGCTGCGCTGTGCTGCACTGTAACTCTTCCCAAGAAAAGAAAACTCTGCAGCTTGAACGTTGTGTTTGTTGCAGAAAGAGAACACATCCATCTTGATTCAACCTTGGATGCGTCACCCCCTTTACGCACATGTCAATCTCTATCATATTCGTTAATTAGAATTATTACAGACATGTACATGTACAGTGATATCAACCCTGGTACGCGTAATGAGTGCGTATTGAACAACGCGGACAATGTTCCCGTACGAGATACGAATATCCGTGCGGGAAGCATCAAACAAATCTACATGTACCAAGAAAAATCCTTTGGAGAAGCCTCGGGGACAGACGGGGGGAGCTGTCCCAGACCCAACTGAACAGGAGCATTGATCTTCTATGGAGCTTTACCCCTTAGGACCCCTTTTTGTCTAGACCGTTTAATTCTCCATCCGAGGGGCGCTCCAAACAGATGCACTGTATAGAGGAGAGAGGAGAAAAAAAGAAATACGCGCAAGCAGGGCAAATCGTTGAGTGGAACGAGATGGATAATTACTGTATTCCCCATATATTTGCTCTACTCTATCTTGAACCACCCCCGACTTCCAGTGGAGATTGCGAATGGATCTGGACGCGTCCTGTAGGAATCTAGCATTAGTGCTTTAGTAGGAGCAAGCAGGCAAGCGTACAGGTGGTGAGTGTGCCCGTAGCACGAGACGACAGTGGTGAGTGACGATTGAGGGGATTCTAAGCCCTCCCCCCCCCAGTTGCAAAAAACCTGTTTAAAATAAAAATCCATTGATCTACTTTTGCTTGGCTATTTATCCCACTTATTCTCTTACCGAACGCGCGGCGTTTCTCAAAGAAGATATAGCAGTGAAAACGAGTGTGGCAAACAGACAAGGGGGGGGAGAATCAAGAGAGAGAAAGAGAATTAAAGTAAAGGAGAGAAAAGAAAGGAAAAAGAATACAAGCAAGGGAGGGATCAAGTAGGGGACCTAATGGAGTATCCGTTTTGCGAGCCATGTAACAGCAGGACAAGGACACCTTGTTTGCTTGTGATTTTTTTACATGGAATCAGAAAAAGGGTCCTGTGGGTTCCTTGTTGCAATGTGGTTTTATTGATCAATCATTCGTATTTCATCCTCTATCGTGCAGTTTGCATTACAATTACAGTCCATGTACATGTATGCAGCAGTCCACGTCTCGGCGTAGAATTGTGCTGGGAAGGGGGATCGGATCTGGACAAGACGAACGTGGAGAAGAGCCGAGGTAGAGGCAGAAAGGAAAACAAGCATAAAATACGTGTGCTCTGTACTGTACATAAAAAAAAAGCCGAGAGATAAATCAAGATATAATGCTGGTTTCATACGTCGGGCCAAGGCCTCGATTCATCCAAGATCTTACTCTATCGTCCCATTATCCGAAAATTAAGCCTGAATCTCGTAATTTACCACTGCAAAGGATTTCCAGTAGCAGCCCTCAAATCTCACTCAAATCCAACCAACTGCGCTGTACTACTGGACTGGGTCAGAAATCAGTGGCAGAGATGGCACGATGCACGTAACCGTTGGATGTCATCTCAATCGTGAGACACAAGCACCAAAGGGGGGGGGTAGATGTATACGTAAGAAAGACACACAATACATGACGGAATATTGAATTTCCTATGTGAACGAGGTTTCATTTCGTATAATTGATTCAAATCGCTCGCATACTAGAGACGAAATACGTGCGCAAAGAAGCTAGGTACAGAACCCTTCCCGTACCATCAGAACAGAACTTTAGCTCATACTCGGGTTCCAGAAAAAGGTTCCTTCCGTTTGGTACAACCTTGACAAGCCTTTTTTTTTTAGTCCCCTGTGGCTGAGTGATTGCAGTGGGTTGTTGGAGGGGGATGCTACAGTAGCACAAGGGGCGAGTGGATGAATCTGTAGGTACGCGGAAGGTAAAAAGGGGGGGATGGAAAGTTACCTTTGAGCGTAAAAATTTCGGCCTCTTTTTATTTCTTTCTTTCTTTTCTTTTTCTTTTTTTCTAGACCATTACAGTAATGTCCTGTCGATATTGAGCTGACATGTGGGATCATCACAATCGACATCTGACTGTATTCTAAAATCCCATGGTACGTAATATAGTGGAGGAAGGATCACCATCTGGCTGGTGATGATGGACGCTTCGCCGAGTCAACGCCTCCATGCCTGCCTACTAAACTAACCTAGGTACTGACCGGACACTATTCCGTCGACCACTGACCACTGACAACCGACCACTGACCGGGCACTGATCACTGACCACTGGCCGCTTACTGTACAGCGCCGCTACTATCCACTGGGTATCCCCTCTGCAACATCACCACTAACCGCCATCTCGGTCCATCCCCCACATTCCGTTAGTCTTCAACTCATCTCATCCATCCAGTCAGTCCCAGCTCTCAAGAGGGAGCAATGAACACATGCAATGCAACCATCCAACCTAGCGTCAATATTTCTCCAGAACGTAATCTCCTTTTCCAAGATTTTTCCCACAACATCGTCTGTCTTTGGAAACGGCCATGCAGGAGTGACATGATTGTGCGACTAGATCGTTGATATACTTGTACTTGTGTTTGTTAACTTATTACCGTGCCTTAATGGGGAGGCAAGATGCCTTCTTTGGATCGTTGGTTGAGTATGAGGTGTTTTATTTTTAATCCCAGACATCTTTAATTCGCCGTCCAATTGTGCTATCATGTGTGTGTGAATGACGTCGAGGTTGAAGGCGGAGGCGGAACAAGATCGTGGTCCTTTTGCGATTGAAGCAAGGCATTATTATTATTGGTCTGGGAACGCAAGACTGCTGAGGGCAATCTTTTGATCTTGCGGCAACGGTCAGTCGAGCTGCCCTCCCCTCCGTTCAACCTGAAGAAGCGTTTTTTTACCTACCCTGTGTATTCAATAATACGACAGATTCAGTCTTTCATTTCCACTCAATCACCAACCTACAAGCCATAGGCCATGCTAAGAAAGGCGTGGAGATTGATTGAACTTCATTCACTTCAACAACAAATGACCAGGTTCAATAAGTTATGGCGCAACAGCTATCCCTTGAGTAAATCCATCAAAAAACCCAATCGCCCAAGAATATGACGTCCTACCAGCTGAAAAGAGATTGGCTTGTTGTCGCTGCATCTCGTATCACAAGTAGTCAGCACAAATAATCGTAGACATTGTCTCAGTCACGAAGATGAGATGCATCTTAAACCATCCGAATTCAACTAGCAAAGACCTCTCTCAGAGCTAGTTATAGATCTAAAGCAAGCTTCAATATGTCTACAACTCAAGCAAGTCTGTTGATCTCCAGTTGATATAACCCGTGTGCACGACAGATTCAATTATTGTATTGTATTGTATTGTATTGGCTATACAATCGTTCATGAGTATCTGTAATCGAGACACCAGAAAATATTCACCATGCCATTGGAATGAAGGATATTTCCTCTGCGACACCTACGCCGTCTTTCCAACAGCACAAATGACAAAACCTCACCCATCAACCTCATGATCATCCTGATTTCCTTCCCTCTGAACATGTCCCTACAAACACACTGAAGATGTGGCATGTTACCGCCATCGCCGTACTATCTACGGTCCTCTTCCGCCCGACAACCTGCTTCTCCATCACCAGAAGCAATGACGCCCTCACCCTCGCCGATGCCATCTTCACTGGCCCAGGCGTAACTGTCGAGGACGCCTTCTTCTCAGGCTCGTCCAAAAGTTCAGCGACGTTCTTCAATGGTCCTTTTGGTGTATCGACCGGGGCGCTCCTAACAACGGGTGACGCTGAGGGTGCGCTTCCCGGGGGTAATCGCTTTTTTACTGATGGTGCATCCGGGTCGCCCACATATTGTCATCTGAATACCAATGATGCGGCGGTCTTGATCGTTGACGTTACGGTGTCGGCTGGGTTCAATGGCGTGGATGTTGAGTTCATTTTTGCTTCCGAGGAGGAGGGCGGGTGAGGTGTCCGATCTCCAGGGTTCTGACAATTCTAACACTCACAGTCAGAGCGCCTGATCATATCGGGATATTTCTTGACGACGTTGCATACTCTGTTGAATCCAACGGGGACCGTATTACCGCCCATACCCCTTTTCTAGCCTCTCCATTTGTCTGTCATTGTCCCTCCAAACAGCGTGACCGGTTATCCAGGTTCAACACCACCATTAATTGTCGGTATCCCAGCCAGTCCTGGACTTCATGAGATGGTGTTTGCCATCTGCGACTTTGGAGATACCGATTGGGATAGTGGCATCCTACTTAGAGCTGGTGGATGTGTCGACTGCGACGAGGAGGTCAGGGTGAATTATGTGACGACCACTGTCACTATTGTTTCTCCTACGCCTACGTACACGTCCACTATAGCAGCTTCAGGCACTGTTCCTGCCATGGTTGAGATAGGCCTGTATGCGGAGACTACGGCATCTGAGGAGACTACCAGTGAGGCCACGAGTGAGACTACAAGTGAGGCGACGGATACGACAGAGACCACGGCATCTGAGGAGACTACCAGTGAGACTACAAGTGAAGCCACGAGTGAGACTACAAGTAAGGCAAAGGATACGACAGAAGCTACAAGCACAGCAGAGTCTACAGGCTCGGTCACAATCACTGAAACTGAGACCAGTACCAGTACGGGCGAGTCTACAACTAGGACGCTTACAGAGACGACTACTGACATGACCTCAAAATCGACCGACATGTCGAGGGATACGGGTATACCAACGGACACTGACACCCCATATTTACCAACATCGGCCAGTCAATCCTCAACAGAGGAAAGTCAGGGCACTTTACGTGAAGATAATGTCTCAGCCGATTCAACAGGCTCAGCTATGCCGAGTGATTCATCGGGAGTTTCTTCACTTTCTGACGTTAGATATCGAACCGCGAATGCCCCAGCTGCATCAGCGTCTTCGGTTGGTCTACTTCCCACGGCATCTGTGTCTCCCAGCACAGCAAGAAACCTGCCCTTTATCTCTCGGTACGAATACGCTGGATGTCTAAGCTCTCTAGCCGGCTACCCAAGCTTCACGCTCGTGACATCAAATCAACGATCTGAAGCGAATTCAAGAATTAAAAGGAGAGATGTTCCCCCGAATTATCTCCTTACGCTGTATGCATTCACGGATGAGGTCCAGCAAGATGCCCCTGTCACGACGACAGACACAACTGGTGGCATCGTTGAAACCAGAACACCTGTTCCATTTCCAAATGAGAGCGATGAAACACCCGTCCCTGGAACAAATACTGTTGTCAGAACTGTCAAACACATCCTGACTACAGTGTCTTATACCATTGTCAACCCCGAAGATCCTCGCTATTTGACAGTCACGGACTGTATTGTAACACTAGAGCAACAGACATGTCAACTCTGCTCAGTTGAAGCTTCTCCGACGGTCGAAGTGACAACCACCCAAGTCCACTGCAATGCCTGTGGTGAAAACGGTGAGGGGGTTGTTCTTCTCACAATCCCCGTCGCCGCCATCGATAAACAAGAATATGTTACTACTCGCTTTCATGACGCCCCCTCGTTTACCAGCCTCTATCCAACCGAGACCGTGACACTGCATCACCACCAAGCTGAAGAAGAGGGATCAGGACGTGAAGACTCTGGGGAGTACGGTCAAGCGGAGCAAGGTGATGTCTTGACGCTATCATCTAACCAGGTGCATACTACGGAGGTACAGCCGAAGAAGACTCTCAAATCCTTGGCGACAGAGGTTGCCCCGACTCAGGAATCTCGCCCAACGACACCTGTTGTTATCACGAGTGGCGGGCACAAGACTATGGTCAGCTTTTTCGCGGTTGTCAGTATTGTGGGATTGGTGTTCGGGTTACAACTGCCATGACGGATAACTTCTCATGCGTCGTAACTATCGCCTTCTGACAATTTTAATTATTCTTGGATGTCCCATCTCATCTCAGCGGGCACATTACCATTGATTTTATCCATCACAACCACCGTCCCATAACCGTTAACTCCAACCTACACTAATCACTTATCCCTCCAAACTCCAGACCCTCCTTCCATCGAACCAAGTCTCCTTCATCTCCGTCTTGAGCAGCTTCTTTGCATCCCATTCCATATCCACAACCACCATGTCCGCCCTCTTACCCACCTCCAGACTTCCCACACGATCCTCCGCAAATACACTCTTAGCCGCACCCTTTGACCCAGCCACTACAGCTTCACACACGCCCAGTTTGAAGTGTTCATTGACCACCACTTCGTACTCTGGCTCGCGAGCGGATCGTCTTGTCGTAGCAACGTAGATATTGTGTAGAGGGTTCCACGGCGCGGTGGGGCTGTCGCTTCCTAGGGCGAGTAATGCCCCTGCGTCGCCAAACTCTCGGTAGGGGAATGCTCGTGAGCAGCGGTCCCCGATGAGTCTTGGCCAGGCTCGAAGGATAGCTGGGTCTGCGTGAACAGGCTGGATGGAGGCTGTGATGCCGAGTTCTCCTAGACGTTTCGCGTCTTCGGGGGAGGCTAATTCCAGATGCTCGATGCGATGACGACCACCAGGTTGACCGTGCTCAGCAAGTAGGTCCACTGCCATTGTGATGGCTGCGTCACCGATGGCGTGTAAAGCGATCTGAATGCCTGCGTCGACAGCTTGCTTGATAACAGGGCTGAGATGTTCTCGCTCCCAAAAAGGAGGAGGTGAATCAGCAGCGGCATAAGGCTCCGAGAGGAAAGCCGTACATGCGTCGACGATACCGTCGCATATAATCTTGATACCCACGATTCTCACGTCAGGCGATGTCTCCTTGTTGTGCTTTTCCCGCAACTCTATCGCCCTTGCAACCTGACGAGAACGTTCCTCGGGTGACCCTGACGGCTTAATGAGCCAATACGCTGCGATTCGCATTGAACTCTCAGGATGTCGCCTCTTGAGTTCTACGACTGCCTCCCATGCCGGTTCATCCATGGCCATCTCGATGAGGCCGGTATATCCGGAGGCATTGTACGCTTCAAAAGCTGCGAGCATACACTCAATGCGATCTTCCATGGTGGCAACGCTGGCGAGATGAGGCCATACTATGGTCAAAACAGCGCCTTCGTTGAGCACACCGGATGGTCTACCGTGCTCATCCCGCTGGATGTGACCACCTGCTGGATCAGGCATATCCGCAATCTTCATTTCCTCCAGACCAGCTGTGTTGCACCACGTCGAGTGCAAGTCCTTTGTGTCGACAAAAATAGGTCTCGAGTCAATCTCATCCAGAATCTTTGCCGTGACACCATCAGGTGTCATGGAGTGCATCCATCCTTTGGCCAGAATCCGGGGCACGTCGGGATTCGCTTTGGCGTACGTGCGAAGTTCGTGAAGAATGTCGTCGAGATTCTTGCAGTGATCTAGAGCGACTTTGCGGAGAGACTGGCCGAGAAGAAGGAGATGCATGTGACCGTCGATGAAGCCAGGTAGAACAGTTCTTCCTTGAAGATCCTGCGTGGTGACGTTGTCGCCAGCGACATGCGCTGACACCTCCTCTTCCGTGCCGATAGCAGCGATCACACCATCTTTGATGTACATGCTCTCGGCAAAGGTAGGCTGGCCCTCAAGACCGACCTCTGTCTTGGACAGGATCTTTCCATTGATGAAGAGTGAGCTTGATGAGGCCATGGTGAGGGATGTGATGTGATGTGTGGAAGACAAGTCCAAGTTAGGATGAGAGGGGTACTGCGATCTTCTTTATACTACGGACGTGGTCTAATACCCGGGGATAACCGCCATGAAAGGTAGGTGGTAGAAGGTATCGGAGGGAATACTAATGACTAGAATAGGTGGACTGCTGCATCTGATCGCCCCATCGACAGTTTGTGTGGCGGGCTGGTACGGATGTGGATGCTGTGCGGGGAGGATCAAGGCGAGATATTTGGTGTTGTTAGTGAACACAAAGAATACTTAGTTTATATAGCACAAGTATGCGTTGCGGTAGCTACGTAACATGCAAATATTCATGATCTTCGAGATATGGGAATATGCTGCACAATGCCATCAAAACCCCCCTCACCAGAGATAAGAAAACATCTCATGACACTCTTTCGAATCTCCAGGGGTCCACACCATGAACTGGCCAAGCGCTAGGCTAGTCAGTAGCACCAATAACGGTGAATTCCCAGCTTGGAACTCGGAATTCCAACGGGGAGTGCCAAGGTGGGAAAGGCCTGCCTGTTCCTTGTCAAGATGTTGAGCAGCGGGGATTGAATACACTCAGCTTGGTTTTTTCTTTTCTTTTATTGTTCTTGACAACTATTAATGCAGAGTAGGAAAGATTTATTTGAATTGGTTGGTGTCCTTATGCTGATCAGTGAAGAACAATTCTTCGGGTCTCAGAAACTTGGAGCGGGGAACTGCCGATGATCTTATCAGATCATCAGTGAGTGAGTGATGCAAACTACCTAGACTAGTGACAAAAGTCCAGAGACATCCACTGGCTCTAAAATGAATGCTGTTAATTTGATATTTTGTCTCCTCACGAGTTGAGCTCTTCATACATGATTGGTCCCGCTCACCTTGGCCAAGTCACGTTCAAAGCTGGGCTCGAGCCGAGCTGTGAACGTGGGGTTTTTACTTTGCCAACTTGGTTTGTTAGCGGAATGGTAGCGCAAGAGTTATTAGTCATACCGGATGAACATTTACCTTATTAGCAGTTTCAAGACGATCAACGTGGTTTCGTAGTGAGTGTGTTGTTGCATGTACTGTTGTATATTATTCCTAGTATTGAAGTCGCCAGGTTCCCAGTGGTTCATGCACTCGGAGCCTATGTCTTACAGTGGCAGTATTGGACGCCGATCAGAAAGTGATAAACAGCGACTCGGGTCTCGGGTTTCGCATTCTGACTCTAAGATATTAGAGAAGATTGTCAAGTTGTATCTATTCCCCACGATATTTCAAACATCCTAAGGTACACTTCCGAATGCAGTTAATTATCACGAATAACTTCTTCATCCGTCGACAGACATCTACCCTGCATTTCGGCCTCGGAACCGACCCCTCGGCTTCCCAGAAAACCATGTGGTGGAATTGTCGGTAACGCTAACGATGCACCCACTGACAGCTTGCATGGCATGGTTCGGCTGGTGCTGAGACAGAGCCGCGTAGTGGGTGTCGTCAAAGTGACTCTGACTGTGATGGTGGTCAAGGCTAACATGTGCAAGTTAACGAATCTCGGGATTCAATAGAAGAGAAAAAGGGTTGTCGCGAAACAATTGGGTATATTCATTAAAAGAGCAAATTGCAAAGCTAATCTCTGATCCCGTCTACCCCGTCGGGAATAAATCATTTGGCCCGTAAAGAAGCAAAAGAAAAAAAACACATCCATCAATCACTGTGTGATTCACAGGATAGCCACTAAAGCAAGCCAATCGTTAGTCTGCTACTCAGCTTACAGGGTTTATTTTGACATTGGAGACAAAATAGTAAGATCGGGAACTTACTAGCCCGGGCTTCCCAAGACTTTGTTGGTTCGACATGTTTCTTGGGGTCGTAGGACATGTTGAGCTTGTTCTTGAGCTTGGTCTTGAGACTTGACTTGGGAGTCACTTCGAGGCCTTTATCATGTTAGAATCTTATTTGAGGGTTATCAGCAAGAAACATACCAGGCTTGGAGGCTGATGATGTGCTTGATGTGTCGACAAGAGTAGTCTCTGACACGTTGGCAGTGCTGTAGGTCTTGGAGGTGAGGTTCGACATGTTGAAGATATTGAAGTTTATGGTAGAATATTTGATGATGGTGAAGGTAATGTAATGTTGGCGCTGACGCTGATGTTGATGTCGAAGCAGAGAGATAATTGTTGATGTGTATAAAGGTTGCAGTGCTGCACCTTGATTGTATGTGTAATTGTCTTGGAAATAAATCTTTCTCATCACGGCGGACATAGCCATCCCTTTATATCCATCGATTTCACAGATTGATGCATCTTTATAAGCATCCATCCGTTTGACTCACTTTGCGCCCTTGTCAATACAACCATCAACGAATTTAACCTAGTCCTATGATGTTTCTCCATCGCAAGTAGCTCTCCTTCGGCGTGACGCCTTACATCTCGGGAATGATGCTCGGTGTCGGATTAGCTCCAACCTCGAGATGGTGGGCTCAATCTCAGCCCATTTCTCAGCCACTCCCACTGTAGCTGGGCTGCGAATAGTGATCGTGCCCTGTAAAACGGTCCTGTAACCTACGGCCCGCATTGGCATAGCACCCTGGTGACCCCCACTAAAAATGGATGGATGACTCCCTGGCAGTCCCCCCCCTTCCCCGCTTCCCGAAGCCGAGCCTTTGATTATCAAGCCGAGATTCTTCAAAGCCGAAGCCGCATCTCAACTTTTGCACACTCGGCTTGAAATCTCAAACATCTTCGGCTTCAACTTTCTCGGCTTGCATTTATCAGCAAACGAGTCACCATCATCACCATGCACACCGACACATCATTACTCAGACGATCAAACGGTAGGCCTCAGGCTTGCGATCAATGCCGTCTTCGTAAGGTTGCCTGTGACCACGCCCAGCCAACTTGTTCGCGATGTAGGAAAAGGAAGCAAACTTGCGTCTACACCATTTCCGACTCACGACCAAAGAGACCTCGGCCTCGGTCTGTGTCACATAGTAGCTCAACTTCAACCTCCACCCCTACACCTGCTGGTGTCGGATACCTTGGTTTCACTAGTCACAATGCTGTCTTTCAAGAGGCTCGCACGAGTCTGTCCCTCGTTCACGGGCCGGATCTTGGGTCAGACTGTCGCGTCAACGATGTACCCAGACGTCCACCAAAAGTGAGACCAAGAGTGGAAGAGTTGCCGCCTCACTTGCGGGACATGGCATTCTATGTGCTGAAGAACCTCCCTGGTCCCGAATTTGAGTATGCAGAATACCGTTTCGCATGTCGTCCAGATGACTGGATCATCAACTCCATCAAACGCATCATCCGAGCGTTGTACAATACCTTTGATGAGCATCTCGCTGGGCGTACCGATACCCAGCTTGATGAGATGGCATTGACCATATCAAACAATACGTCAAGACAGTTTAGAGACGAAGTGTCGTGCGCAGAGACTTGGGTGAGCCAATACGTTGGCCTGAACCTACGATGGGAGTCTCTTGGGCTGATCTGGACAATCTGGGGTGTCATCAATAACGATGATCTGCCCTTGGTTAGGTCTTGCATAGGTTACTGTATCGACTTGGCCCGTCAATTCACAGATGGCAATAGTCTCTTATTTTACCTCTGTTATCGGAAGGCTACCATTGACTCCCTCATACATGGAGATGCCAGTACGAGTTCCCCTGATACACGCAATGACTTACGCTAACGTTCACAAGGCGCTGCTTGCTGGATTTCCCATGGCGAATCTATAGCCATGTTGACGTTTCTTGGCCTACACGCCGAGCCAAATTCGCCATCTTACCGTCCCTCACTCGCCTCTGAAAACAAACGCCGACTTTTCGCAAAAACCTTCAACATTGACAAGGTCATGGTGTCCTTCACAGGCCGCCCACCCCTACTAGGTCGTAGATATTCCTCAACGCCACTCCCCCTGGATATTTCCGACAACGACTTGATAGCCGGAGGTGAGGTACTGGATCGGGCCATACAAGACTTAGATGAGGCGGGTTGGAGCAGAACTTCCAAGAATGTCCGAAGCGCCACACTCATCCGTGCTCGAGCTATCATGGCATACCTCAAAGACGAGATTCTGGAGATTGCACTCGGACCTGCATCGAGAGTCAGCCTCAATGATCTTCGGTTCGTATCATCTAGGACAATTCAGACACACAATGCTAACAAAAGCAGCAACATCAAGACTCGGCAGGAAAGGACAATGGCTGAATTTCCCGACCGCCTGATATACCGTGAGGGCGACCTGGAAGATCGTCATCTGCACCTCGAGGACCTTTATGCGCGAATCCTTGTCCGACTCGAACACTTACAGAATCTCTTCTTTCTAGAACGGCTGATGCTTCGACATGGCCATCCAGATGATGGAAGACTGTTGACCATTAGTTTCGAGATGGTAACGCTGACGCAGGTCTTCTGGACACATCAAGACAGATTTACGAGCATTCGTCGCGATTTGGAATGGCTTGTAAGTGTCTTGTCGTTGGTATACTTTCTCCCACTAACAATCCTCAGTTAATGGCCTATGCCGCTCCTGGAGGCGGCATTCTCTGTCTTGAACTCCTCCGACCGACCTTCCACGGCGTCCATCCTGACTGTCCCCAGCTCAGCCGCTCAACGATCATCCAAGCCCTAAGCCTTCTCATCGGCTTTCTTGACTGGGTTCGTCCAGCTGCCCCTAACGCCGACCTCTGCTGCGACTGCAAAGCAATCATTCAGGGTGTTCTAGATCACAACCTCAATGCGCCGGCCGGAGGAGCGGGTGCGTTGGACACGCTTGATTGGGAGTTTCCCATGCAGTTGGACTTTAACTTTGATTTGCTTGATACGTTTGGCTGGCTGCGACCAGAATGAGCATGGTTGGAGATGGTACAGCCAGCCCAAAGACAGTTGATGAGTTTTGGTACAGGGGGGCAACGGCCCTCTTCTCCGTTACACCAGTATAAGCGAGCGCCCAGGAAAAGCCACAAGCACTGAAACGGAAACGACAAAGGCATCTAGGCTTGTCGCCTGCCACATGGCATTCAGACAACGTCAATCGGTCGTACGGCCCGACGCCGCGATGGGAAACAGTTCACACCAATTGGCAAGCGTGAAGCGATGTTCGGACAACTACAAAGAATTTCAGCTTCGGCTTCAATCAATCTGTGAATTGTCACGCCTCATGTTGCATCTTGGGTTTGGAGCTCTTTGCTTGCTCGTGATTTGCTCAGAATGTACAAGCAATGCTGAGATGTATTGGCAAGGACAACAAGCAACAATTACAAAACACCAAACGACCAAATAACAGCAAAGAACAGAGAAAGCGACGTCTCACCAAACGCCGATAAGCGACATCAAGCGGCGGCAACAAGCGACATTGGAATAAGCGAATGACAAGACGACAAGCGCAGATTGCTATCTGTGACTGAACAACCGATGCGAAATCATGAGATTGTAGAGTTGTTTTGGAAGCGAGGCAGCACATGTGCAAACACGGCAAAATATAGTCACAGATACTCATTTTGCCGCTGTCTTGAATCCAACCGTTCGATACCTCCATGTTGAAGGGCAGCTCTCTTCCATAAGAATAATCCTCAAGGTATAAAGTCTACGCTTCCTCCCACCCTCATCTCGCCTTTTGTCACCACCATCGACATTGGCATCGAGGTCCATCTGCCGGGTGCCAAAACTCACAGATCTTGCCTCGTTTTGTGCTGTCGATGTCGTCATTATATATGAAAATGCTCCGTCGACATGGTTTCGCTTCCCTCCACACTGGCCTTATTAATTCGGCGTGATTATTCTGGTCTTTCTTTGCATTCGAGAACATCCATGGGGATCCCGTCGGTCTAGTCTGAGATACGCGGTGTCATGTCACTGACGCCGTCTCCTGCGGTAGACTCATCAAGAGTAAGTTTATAATGAGTAGCCTCCCATGGCCAATCTCTTGTTCGTCGGCGTGGACTCCTCTAACTTTGCCTCCCAGATTGAGATGGCGAAATATATACTAGGGTCTCCTACCTTGTCAATGAACGACTCGCCCAACAGGGTCTCCGCGTCTTTGGCCAACTATATAAACTCGGATTTGGCTGGCTTGAGGAGGCAATGGCGCCCTCTTTCCAGCGATAATGGGGTGACCGTTCATATCTGTAAGTGGATGATCTTCCAAAGCCTCAAGAATGCAGCCTCTCACATCCTCCCCACAGCCGCGTCTTGATCATCTGTCTGTTGAGCTTGCATTGTTACGACGTATACCTTGTAGAGTCTCGGTGAGCATAGTCTCGTCATCGTCCATGTCCTCTGAATGAGCACAAGCTGGAGTGGTATCTGTCGATGGCATTGTCGGCTTGAGCTGGAGAATCTTCCAGCTTGAGGGTCCAGCCTACACCCTCCATGCTGTTTCAAACACTGGCTAATTTGGTGGTTCGGATGACTTGGCCATCATTGCGAAGATTCATCTTCGTCGTCCTGCGCCTTCTATCCGTCCCAGACCGTTATATACTTCTATACACGCCAGGGGGTGGCTGGAATCGATGGTAAATGAAAACAGAGCCCCATCTCATCCCAACTTCCCATAAACGTATTCTAATCTTGCTGCATCAGAATCACGGAAAGGAAGAATGCCTCGGCCCATATCTTTTTTATCTATGTAGGTCTCAAGCATTGGGGTATAGAAGCGCCCAATGAGTTGTCGGGGGTTCCACGACGCCCAGCTGTTGAATAGAGACTTCAAGAATGCTGACCCAACTTAGAAGCTATAGTCACCATATACTAGATGGCAGCAAAGGGTATCCCAGTTTCGAATGTCACAGAGACTCGAACATCGTGGTAAGAGCCGTTCCAGACCTGCGATATGCTCAAGGCTAATATAAACCAACAATGAAGGGACTCATAGTGTTCTTCATAATGCTTGCCAGTTGGAAACTTCATCATTGTCTCCTTCGGCTCGGATTTTATCTGGTCTGGTACAGACGCAGTGTCCCCGTGGACTCTGGTATGAAGCAGTCGAAACTAGCCTTGGCATGGTATCCCGTCCCGTTTTCAACTCGGTTTTGTCTGCGGGTAGATGTCTGTTTGCGATGCTTGCTCGACGAAGTGTTATATAATGGTACTGCGAGGATCGGGAGGTTGACGCATCGCATATTCCCAACCGCCAAACACATGTCGAGGTCGAGGTAGCAGGCGCAGCGTCGGCAATATATAACAAGCCCCTGCTGCCCAGCCTGACTACCGACACTCGCCATATAAATTCTATCGCTGGTTAGTATCTGATCATCTCAGACTTGATAAATTTTTTTTTTTTTGAACTGACAGTGAATCACCAGAGATATCTTTCCTATGCATGACGAGAACAAGGACGTGGATGGGGATTCTACTGGCCAATCCATGATTGTCATGGACCGGAACTTCTTACTTCTAAGGCACTCCGCTCTTTATATTCTATATGGTATATATATCAGCACCAACTAGCTCCATCAAACCATCAGATCGCGGCAGTAGATCTCGATGTGTTGGCTTCTTCTTGCCGATGCTGCGCCGTTGATAGCTGGTTTCTGTGGATGCCAATTCCAGCATATACTTAACAAAGCCATCCGCAACCGGTGTACCAACAAGGCCAACAATACCCCAACCGTGCTAACTCAAGGTTAACGAGTTGCTATATATCGCTGGGGGTTTGAGAACGGGGAGTCTGGCCCTGCTTAGTCCAGAGATGGGATACCAGACTTGCATCAGCTTCTGGATTGGCACCTGCCGGAGGGAAGACAACCCAATGACGAGAAAAGAAGATGCCTTTGCCAATTTTGAGTCATGGCGTGTGGATGCAACTTGGCACTGCCAATTCTATATACCTCGAGAGGAGGATGGTTCGGCTGATAGACACATACAATCGGCTAGGTGTACGGACTCTTTCCTAGCTGTCTACACACTTCTCGGCAAAGTTCTGCTTGGGCTTATATATACCGACATGCGGCCTTCGTCCACCCATTCGAAGGAACTCCATTGAATAACTGTATGTCTGTCTATCGATCGATATAGTCTGGTTCTATCTCCTCCTTCATGTCCCCTGCCATGAACATGTGGAGGTGTCTTCAGCCAGGCACGGATACAGCAGCGGCGAGATGACGACCCGCAGCCTCTGCCCCTTATTGAGCCGTCAAACATGGGGGGGGAAGTCGAACGCTATATATAGGCTGATCCTTATTCCATTGCGTTCGCCGGGCAAACTCAAGAAGCACTGTCGTCATAGGGCTCATCTGTGATGGGTTTCATCGCCTAGTCAGTGTAATTTTTTGCTTCCCATCCGCTGTCTTTGGATTTCTCAAGCCACAGCGACGGTATATGAGCGGTGGAGCAAGATTGTGGAGGCCATGCTGTCGTCTTGAGTTGGCGTCGGCCTTGAACGATCACTGGGATATATTTATATATACCGCCTCCAGCTTGGAGTCGCGTTAGTACTCAGTCGGTCCATTGTAAATGATCCAGTTCTGTGGAAACCACCAACGCGATCACTCTCGTGCCTTGCTGTCATCGGGCAAGGCACTTCTCTCCCACACCACCCATTCCCACTGACGAATACGGGGGAAGAAAAAGGTACGATGGTGTCGAGTTGTCGAGGGGTCCCGAAAGAGACTGGAAAGGCGAGGAAGTAGTGGATCGGGTCATTCTCTTTGTGATGCATACGGAGTCAGCGCCGACCGGTCAAGTATACAGATGGAACGGGGGTGTCGGGAGGAATCGCGGTTTGTATAGTACTTGATGCACATCTTTGCGTTTGGGTGATTCAAGCCTGAGTTTGTGTTCGACGACGGAGGAATGGATATGTCTAGCTAAGAGAAGAAAGCCGAGTAAACAGATACACATTTGACACAAATTCATGTTCATAATTCATTCATATACTCTTCACTCTGTTTCCAGGAACTTGAGGATGGCATCATTCGTCTCCCTCGCCTTCTCAAGATGTACCCAATGGCCAGAATCAACCACAACAGTCTCCAATATCGGCGCCCACGCTGCCAGCATATCCTTCTGACTTGCACCCTCCTCTGATATAATCAATAACGCCCTCTGGGATATCTTGAAGCCCTCGTATCCAGCCTCATCAGTGGCACAAAGATTATCTTTCCACATGCGATACCATCTCGATGCCCCTTGGTAGCCACCCTTGGCACCAAATGTCTTCAGGTGATGTTTCTGGAGATCAGGGGTATACCATTCGCCAACGGGGAGTTTCCGGCCTTGAGTAATGAACTGCTGCATTTTGTTGAGGGGATGGAACCATTCTTTCCATTCCGATGAATCACGACAAAAGATGAGACTCATGGCTGATTCCGCGTGTTGTTCTAAGAGTTCTGGTGCTGTATCGCTGGCGATGAAGGGGATGTATCCAAGTAATTCGTAGCCCAGCATGTTTTTAGTCATTGTGTTAATCGCATCCAGGTTGAAGGGTGAATCCAGACAAGGTGGCCCAACAGTGAGGAATACCAGTTCAGAGAATCGGGAGGGATGATACGCTACCACTCGTGACAAGAGCGTTGCGCCAAAATCATGTCCCACGCCTACAACTTGCTCCAGCTGTAGATGGTCAAGTATCTCAACAACCTCATTGCCCATGGGTTTCAGTCGATACTTGTCTACCGACTTAGGCGTGCTTGTCTCTCCATAACCAAGAAGATCAACAGCGACGACGCCGTAGCCTTTGGACGTGAAAAAGTCAATTTGGTTTACCCAGTCGACGAGAGTGGAAGGGAAGCCATGAAGAAAGACGAGTGTCTTATCACGGTTGGTGGGTTTGGTATAGATGAATGAGTAATTATTACCCTGGAGGGTAGTAAATGTCCGTCTCGGGGGCAAATTGAACATAATTATTGAAGATAGACATGATATTAGGAGACATGGCAGAAATGATCACGACATGGAGGCTTTAGTAAATGATGCGGCTACTTTTCGGACACTTTAAGATTCGGTGATGGATACCAATTATGTCTGTTCAGTAAATATTGTAAAGCAAATCTACAGTCACTTTGCCAAAGATTGAATTCCAGTCCTTGGTTCTACAGGTGCATGTAAGTTAGAGCAATATCAATTCAAATAATAGACAGAAACATTCGTTTTCATTCATACGGATGTTCCTTGCTACATGAATCCTCAGTATCAATCCCTTTCCACCCCAAGCTTTCCGCGGGAAACGTCTTATCTCGGGGCTTGATCGGCGTCTACTTCTTCGCACACAAACCACCCCTCTTCCCCCCTCACGGACCCAAATTCATACTCCGTAGCTTCAATCCTACGATCCACTTCCCCTCCCAATCTATGTATGAGCCAAGTTCTCTGATGACGCGCGGGGCGTAGCCTTGTCTTTTGTTAACCTGTTCGGCACTGGGACTGTAACAAGGGTCTTGGTTATAGGAATCCCTGTTGCTTTCCTCGGGGAACTTTGGTGCTGCGATAACGGAACGGTACTCATGATGTTTTGTTATCTAAATAGAGTCGCCATGATGGAGAGGTTTGGGGGGAGGAATTGATGTTTTGCAAGTTGACCATGGCGACGGTAAATTCTACTGAGTCTCAGAGACGAGGCACTTCGTTGTCTTCGTTGTTGGCTATCGTACCAATTGCCTTGGCCGTTCTATACGCGACATATCCCAATGTATTACACAGCCGTTCAAGTCCAGAGCCTGCACCGTCAGTGACCATCAAACAAGGTACCATTATTGGCAAATTCGTCGACGATGGTACATTTCCAGAACCTCTGGAGGGATTCATGGGCATTCCCTATGCTATCCCTCCAGTAGGAGAGAAGAGATTCCGTCAAGCTGAGCCTGTGCCAGCAAGTGATGAGATACTAGAGGCCTATTACCTTGGTCCCAGGTAAAGTTACTGTTACCTTTCAGATGGCATGGCAGCTAATGATACAAGATGTCCTGGTGTTCAACTCGTTCCCTTCCTTAAAGATCCCGTCCTCGGGCCTGACTACGAATCCGAAGACTGTCTCACCATCAACATCTGGCGAAAGAAGGGACACACATCCAAAGACCGCAAGCTCCCTGTTGCAGTCCTCATTCCCGGCGGTGCCTTCAATCGCGGTGCAGCGCGGATGCACAACAGCCACACCATGTTGGCCTTCTCTGAGGAGCCTTATATTGCTGTTAGCATGCAATACCGTATTGGAGTTTTTGGTGGACTCAATGCAGAACTTACAGCCAAAGAAGGGCTACTGAACCTGGGGTTGAAGGATATGTATGTTGCACTGGAGTGGGTGCAGGAGAACATTGCTGCTTTTGGAGGTGATCCTGACGATGTGACAATCACGGGATTAAGTGCTGCTGCACACGGTGTAAGTCAAGTTCCCAGAGTAAGAGACTTTCAACTGACTCGTTTAGATTGGCCATCTCATCATGGATATCAACCAACCCAAGAAGCTCTTCCACAAGGCAATCATGGACTCTGGAGCCCATACTGCCCGAGCTGTCCATCCACCTAATGCATCTCTCAACTCCCAGCATCTCCGAGAACTTCTCAACCTCACACCCTGCTCACATTTTAAGAATCTCAAAGACCCCAAGATCCTAACGTGTCTACGCGGCCTACCTTCTGAAGTGGTGGATAAGGCTGGTAAGCAGGTCTACAAACACTCCGAGCCTTCGAATCGGTGGGCGTGGCAGCCGGTCATTGATGGAAACATCATCTCACGACGACCACTGGAGGCATGGAAATCTGGGAAATTTAATAGAGTCCCTCTTATCGCGGGCTCAGCTCATAACGAAGGTGCATATTATGTACCAAGATCAGCAGATAAACCCGAGGACTTTACAAACTTCTTCCGGACACTTCTACCACACCTCACAGATGCCGAAGTCGCCGAGCTGGAGAACTTGTATCCCGATCCGTCTACAAACCCCGACTCGCCTCATCTCGACACGACAGGTTTCCCAGGTGTAGGGTCTCAGTACCGTCGTCTTGAAGCTGCATACGGGCACTACGCATATACGTGTCCTGTTCGGCAGACCGTTATATGGGCAACATCACACGACCAACAACCTCCCGCGTATCTATACCACTGGGCGCTCAACAAGACAGCTATACTCGGTGCCAACCATGGTGACCAGATGCGTTATCAGACATACAATCGAGAAGTGCGTGAAATATCCCCCGCGCAGGATAGAATCGCTGGTACTTTCCACGCATACTGTACGAGTTTCATAAGCAAGGGAGACCCCAATGCGGTGAAATCAGGGAAGTTTGGGAATAGACCTGAGTGGACGTCGTGGAGGGATGGGAAGGGACTGACGATGGTATTGGGAGAGGGGAATGACGAGAGAGCTGGGGGGAAGGGGGAGGGAGTAGCGGCGGATTTGAGAGATTATAGATGGGGAGAGAAGCAGTGTGAGTTTTGGTGGAGGGTCTCATCCAAGTTTGAGGATTGATTGGGGTAGATATTGATGAATGACTATCTGCAGAGCCAATTGTTGATGTTTCATATGGAGTGTCTTGAATCAATCTAGTCAATTGCAGAAGTGTGCTCGCTTTGCATTTGCATCACCTACCAAGGTGACATTGCTTGAGTCCTGCAGGGAACTCGTGCAGCCTTGCATTGCAGTAAGGTACATACATATATGTATTGCACCTTGGCTGAATGTGAGGGTTGGTAGATCACTGAGTATGTACTAAGTTGGTGTGCTCAACAGATGTCTGCAGTTCTGCCCTTTTCCACTACCTGGTTAACTTATCCGTCACACATACACCAAAGTTCTTGATCATCCGTCGTTTCTACCCGTCAATTCACTTATCTATCGTATGACGCCTCCATGATTGAAGCACAGGAAATGATATCAAGTCCTATAATAAGATCATTTATCTATTACAGTAGCACCCAAGATGGCAAGGAATCTAAACTAAGCTGAGTTAAACCATCTTGACATCGAGTTCACAAGGATAGGTTCACAAACCTGGAAACCTATCTTCTCGCCATCCACATCTGGACTCCGTAGCATCACGCGGGGTTTATTGATGGACGGAGGCTAAGAAAAATAGGTACCGACTGGCAGCTTTCGCCTGCTCGCTGGAACATCCATCCATGGTATATAATCCTACCTTGGCCCTACCCCCCAGCCAACCAAGATGCTTCTGATTGCTTGTTACGGTGGATTATCCGCGGGAAACCTCACCAACCAAGATCGAACCACATACTACACACCCATCTCCCTCTGCTAAACACACTGCACACCCTCTAAGACATGGCCTGTTGATGTTATCTCCGGGGAACACAACCTCGCTATCAGAGATATCAACGTTAGTGGGGGAAGATCGGCTCATTAGGGGGCTCCACAGCCTGCTATCAGTGGATGGGCCACTCCACTCCAGTGGGTATGTCCCTATCATTAGTGGGTTTTCCCCAGATTCCCAGGTTCCCCTCCCCTGTAGATAGGTAGCTGGAGAGCTGGCCCTGGCCTGTTTTAACTTTCTTGGGGTTGGCATTGACAATTGACATGAATCGTAACCCACCTCGCTTTATCATCTTCTCCTCTTTCCATCTACAACAATCACCATGGGCCACTCGTTTACAAATAGCCCGTCATGTTCCCTTCCAAAATCCACTGCTTCTTCGTCACCATCCCCTCGGAAACATCATTGGATCCTTCTTGTCTTCCAGACTTGAGTGCTTCTGCCTCTCCTCTTGAAATCCTCATCTCCTAATCCAGACTCTCATCATGTCTGACACAAAACCTCAAGACATCAACGTCGAAAAGAACCAGCCCATCGCGGCAAACGACGATGTAGAAGCTGATCTCAAGCATGGCACCATCACCGGCGACCTCGACGAGGCAGAGATCTTCCTCCAGGAGAATGGCATCCCTCACTCTCGACTAGCTGAGCTCATGGCTGATGAGGGTGCCCTCAAGAGGCTTCGCAAGAAGGTCGACTGGTCACTCATGCCTCTTCTCTGCGGTACATATCTTTTGCAATACATCGACAAGCAGGCGTTGAGTTATGCTGCCATCTTTGACCTGTTCGAAACGACACACATGACAAGTGAAGAGTACAGTTGGATGGCATCCATCTTCTACCTAGCCTACCTTGGTATGGACTCATGTTTCCCTTTCTTTGTGCTTGGGGAATACTAACATCTCAGTCGCCGAATGGCCTGCCTCATACCTCGCTCAGCGTCTTCCCACTGGAACCGTAGTTGCAGGCTTTGTCACCATCTGGGGATCCATCCTCCTGTGCACCGCCGCCGCCCACAACTTCGTCGGTCTCGCTGTCTGCCGTTTCCTCCTCGGAACATTCGAGGCCGTCATCACACCTGCCTTCATGCTCATCGTTTCGCAATGGTTCCGTCGCGAGACGCAACCCGCTCGCGCCGGTCTCTTCTACTGCTTCAACGGTCTGGGCAGCATGTTTGGTGGCATTCTCTTCTACGGAGTTGGTCAGGCCAAGGGCTGGGTTATCTGGAAGATCATCTACGTTCTCTGCGGTGGACTTACCGTCTGCTGGGGAATTCTGCTCTTCTTCTTCATGCCCAACAACATTCTCACGGCCAAGCGCTTCACCGTTGAGGAGCGAGCCATGCTTGTTGCTCAGAGCGCACAGAACCGAGGCGGTGTCTTTAACCGCCAGATCAGAAAGTACCAGATCAAGGAGGTCTTCTGCGATGGTCAGGTTTGGCTGCTCTTCTTTTACACCCTTCTCAATGAGGTCATCAACGGTGGAATTGCCAACTTCTCCAAGCTGATCGTCAAGGGTTTCGCAAAGAGTGCCCTTCTCACCACGGCGTACGGCATCCCCTACGGTGCTTGCACCGCTATCTTCATGTTCACCGGGCCTTACGTCGCGTCAAAGTTCAAGAATGTCCGAACCATTGTCATGATGGTCTGGCTTCTGCCTACCCTCGTTGCTGTCGTTCTCTTCTGGCAGCTACCCAGAACGAACAAGGGTGGTCTCCTCACTGGTTACTACATGGTATGTTTTGAGATACACTTACATAAATTTACGCATCCACTAACAGAAGCAGTGTGCCTCCTTTGTCGGAGCCCTCATCGTCGCCCTCCAGATGCCCGCTTCCAACGTCGGAGGCTACACCAAGCGAACTACCGCCACCGCCTTCGTCTTCCTAGCCTACTGTATCGGAAACATCATCGGTCCTCACGGCTTCCGCGGAAACGAAGCCCCCATCTACCAGACCGGCTGCAAGCTCATCATCGGATGCGTTGCCGGACAGGTTGCCATCGCTTTCGCTCTTCGACTACTTCTCATCCGTCGAAACAAGATCCGTGACGCGCAGGGTCCTGCATCTGAGGTGGAGGATGCGGTTCTTCAGGATCTGACTGATTTCGAGAACCCCAACTTCCGATACTCTTACTAAAGCGGACAAGACCACTAGCTGGATGCGCAGTGCAGTGGCAGTTGTTTTTTTATTAGCGAATGATCAGATACCTTGATGAATGACTACAATACCAGTTACTCTTTCTTATGACTTGTTATTTCCCAAGTGCATCCAATGGCCATACACTAACGTAGTCGAGTCTGGGGTACAGGTGGATCGCAGATGTAATTTGTAATAGCAATTCATACAATGAGGGGTATACATGCCAAGGATGTCCTGCATAGATAGGATAAGACGAAAGAGGAAGGGAATCATCTGTTGGTTACTTGCTAGGTAGTTCGTAACGGTACACACCGCAGGGTTACAAACTGGATGACAAGTGGTTAAACATGGGACCTCTCAGACTATGAATGCAAATGTCGTTCGATATAAAGTCAGTAAACAAGCCCTGGGTATGAACAACTTCCCTGAGATTGATCGGCATAAAATCGGGGAGCACGTCAAATAAAGACACTCGAGAAGATAGATATAAACATCATCATCACAGCATTATAGCACAAATAACCCGTTCAAAGCAAACGCCATATCAATTTGATCCAATTACACAATCAAAGCCCAGGTCCAAACTCCTTGTATGCTAGTTATGCCAAATATCATCCAAATGCTTTCCAAATATCATCCATGCCTTCAAATCATCAGATAGCAATACCCCTCTGAACCCATCCTCCCTTGCCCTTCCAGGCATACAGCAACAATCCACACGCAATCCAGACAGTGATAGTCTCTGCCCAAAACGTAGGCGCATAACACTGCTGACCATAACAGAAGAGATCCTTCCCATCACCCTCCGGTGAGGATCTCGAACCGCCTGCGCCGGATTGATACACGGCCGAGTAGACCAACCCCCAGAACGTAGATCCCACGGCGGGGAGCATGGCGATGATGCCGAAGTTTGTTGAGAAATTCTCAACACCCCAGATGATGGTCACGATCAAGGGTGTAAGACTGAAGATGGCACCGTATCCAGCACCGACGAACCCAGACACGAGCCAGAACCTCTCGGAATGGTTCTGCACCGCGCCGGACGCAAGGATAGCGAGACCGATAGACATGAGAAACCCAAAGAAGAGCATGAACGCAACACGGGAAATAGTAAAGCGATTGCTCGTGGTTCTCGAAGGCGTGACCTGAGGATGCTGCGTCTCCGGCGAAGGAGCGAGTAGATCCGTCAGGGACCCGATAAGAATACGCGACAGCGTGCTCGTAACACCAAAGATAGATACGTGCGTCGCGGCTGAAGTATGGTGCTTCAGGCCCTCAGACATGGGCGGTGTTAATGTCCCAATGACGGTTCCGAGGTTGTTTATGAAAGCCTCGCCAGGCCCAACCATGAACAAGAACGCCAATGCAAAAGGCCACATCGTTCGATCAGCGAGGAACCGTCTCGTCTCTGCGTTGAGAACCCAGTTCTTCTTCCACTGCGCGTCGTCTTTTGACGGGTCGAGAATCGTCGACGATTCCATATCTTCGTCGGCCGTGCCCGCAGCGCCGTAGTGTCGCTCAGACCGGCTGAGCAGAGAGCTCTCGTCAAGAAGACCGCTACGCTCCAACTCGTCGATGGCCTCGTCAATCAGGTCTTCCTCGTCAACCACGCGCAACGTCAAGCTGCCTAGAATACCGACACTAAAGAGCAGAACCGCAAGGAAGAGAAAGAAACGAAATACGTCCAAATCGCCCTTGGAACCGTCGGGTCGCGTCTCCGCAAACAAACGACTTCCTACTTGACTAAGCCACATGGGACTCAACCCAAATGCTGTAATGGGCATGGCCAGAGCTAGTCCTCTATATCGTCCTTTGCCGAAATTCTTTGCGCACGTCGATAGCGACGCCATGTAGATGGCACAGGTCCCAACACCGATACACACAAAAGCAGCCATCATGAGCGGTAGCGACCAATCACTCTCGTGCTTGGGATCACCATGGGCGCGATACTGTAGATCGAGTTTTCTGTAAACAACCGCCGCAGTGCCATATCCGGTTCCCAGCAAGACCGCCGACAGCAACGCCAAAGGCGCAGTACCGACTCGGTCGCATATGTATCCTAGAATCGAAATGGGAATGTACAAGGCGATAGACCCGGCGATGGCCACGCCGTTGACCTGGAACTGTGTATAATGCAATCGAGACTGGAAGAGCGGCGCATAGAGCGAGAAGACAACGATGGAGGCACCGCACAAGGCGCAGATGTTGGCCGATATGAAGGAAATGAGCCGGATTATCTGCTTCTTCTTGCGACGGTGTGAGCTCCCGCGACTCCCGTTCTCGGAGTAATCATAATCGCTTTCGGAGAGGGGCGTTGACCGTGTCGAGACTTGATCCGAGTCGTATTCGCGGGCCATGGTGGAGGACATCAGATATTGCGGGTGCGTATGTGTGTATGTGTGAGTGTGGGTGTTTATTATTATGCCGTTTTTAAATCAGATCGGTCATGGCGATAAACAAATCGGACAAAAAATGCGACAAAGAAAAACAACAACAGATGGAAAACGAAATGATGATGTGGAAGGAGAAGAAAGATAGAGCCTGGAGGATGAAGCACGTCAGTTGGAGTCACTCTATCGCGACCCCACGTCACTGGTCACTGGGTCATGAGGCCTGGAACGTGCTGCATCCGAGGCTCCGATCCCGGTCGGTGTGTCATGGAAGGTTATAGGGTATTCCACTACCTTTCATCGCTATGATATGACCTTGACATCGGTACAACACAGATCAATATTGTCCTCGATCTCAATAACATGGATATTTTGAACTTTCTATACGTGTAAGGTTAATCTTGGTTTTGGTGATGGTCGATGTTGTGCATGCATACAATACAATCGTCATGAGCTGGTACCGAATTCACTTTTGATCTAACAGATTGCTGCCGGCATACAATTCAAGACAAATTGTGAACGAGCAGAAATGCTTATATCAAAGACTTAAGTGCCTATATGGTGTACGGTCTAAAGTCAGCATGAACCGTCTATACAACCATCATAGCCAAAATTCATATGTCTATGTCATCGTGAATCCATCCTTCATAATCATACGTAGTACATCATACAAGTCAACCACCCTCAAATCGAGATCAAGACTTGGCCATAGCAATGGATCCAACCAACTCTATACGAACCTTCACAAGAGGTTCATGCCAGCTGTTCAACGGACAAAAGGGCCCAATCCTGTCACTTCTCGGTCCGTGATTCAGGATCTGGCTGTGCTTTTCTGAAGTCGGTCGAAGAATTGACACACCCTCAGCTGCAGCAATAACCAAAACATCATCATCCTGGAAAACAGGTGTCGGCGTCGGGTTCTGTCGATTCGTAGAGTACTCGGGGACAACAACAACCCCGGCTGCCTCAACGCTCCCCAGGTCTCTGCGACGTGACGACCACGACGTTAGTTTCTGTATGATGTGACATGATTCCGAACCCACATCCCTCTCAGATGCGCCAACACACCACGCCCCGAGGATCAATCTGCTGTTCCATATTTGAATATCATGGAAAATGCTATGTGCCGCAGACGTGTCCCGATTTGTCCAGCCCATGGTTGCCAACTCTCGGAGCTTCAGGGGCCATTTATAGCGGAAGAATCCTTCTGTCACCACGTTGAACTCGAGAGTATGCCAGAAGCAACCTATTGCGGGTTCGGGTGAGCGTCCTTCGACGTCGGCTATATAGCGCCATGCTGTGAGGTGAAAGGACCCAGTCAAACTCGACTTTCTACAAGGGAACACAATGTCCATGTAGCGAATCGGCTTCTGGTTTTCCCTGTAAGGGACGCCAGGAACTTCGTGGATCCATTTTTGGCGCGCTTGGCCATTATGGAATTTGATAACGACGAACGAGATGGGACTCCCGTCTACTCACGTATTAGCTCTACTCTTCCACAAAACTTGACCTGTTAATAAGCTTACTATCGTCCTTGCGCATATACGCCCAGACAGCAAAGATAATATTTGGATCTACCGGATGGAGAAGCAATTTTGGTACACCTCCGTTCAGGTCTTCTGATCCAGGTATAGCGATGGACAGGTTGGAAAGGTCGAAATGTTTCAGAGGCCCTGACCACGTCCATGTCAAGATCTGTCCTGTGGTTGTTACGATACCCACAGATTCGCCTTGAACGGAGGCCGTGGCAAAACTGCCCGGCAGATGGATCGTCTTCCATTGATGAATCTTCTGCCACGACTGTACATCTTCCTGGCCAAGGTGGGCAATGTGCCTAGAACTATATTAGCCCGTCACTTGTATCACACCATTATCGACACCTTACACTTTTGACGTAGGACTACCGTTGGCTTGGACTTCGTTGGCGACCACAAGAGATCCGCTGACCCCCTTAAGGAGAGCCATTCTGCCAGACAAAGGTCCCACAGGACTCGCGAGTTCCCGTCTCGTTCTTGCCATGACGTCCTCAACCAAGATCAGTTGAGCTTGTGGCTGCCAGGCCAGCTTCTTATCGGCATAAAATACAGACAGCTCGTACCGAGATTGCCTCGCCCGTGGATTAGATCGTGTATAGTTATTATACCAAGACGAGGCACCTATACACCATGGTATATGCTGTTCAGAGAAGAAAGGCTGCTCCCATTTCTTCCTCTGCGTCACAACGCGAGAGAGGAGATCTCGAACATCGATAGAGGGACTGACCTCCATCAAACCTGGTGCAGCGAATCGGCATAGTCGCTCTAGGACGACTGGCTGTGTCCAAGTTTTGGCCCATGCCTTTGACACAAAAACACAAGATGCAGCATCCGAGAGGTCCAGATATCCAGCAATGTGACAGACGATTTCGGCGGGAAGATCCTCCAAGCCAGCTAGCTGTATATTCATGCTATTGACTTTTCGTCGCAGATATAGTAGATCCCAAGGTGATAGTGAGTTTAGAAAGTCATCGACCTTTCTTCTTTGAGCTTGTTGCTCTGGTGCCTTGTCGCTGGGGGTGTCTTCCATTATGAGAGTAACTCTTGATGCAATATTAAACCATGCTATAGAAGTAAGAAATATTTAGTAATGCATTGATGCGCTCATGTACGTATTGTTCACTGATGTTTGGCGACGTTATGTTGGGTTGTGATGTAGTGTGATGTGTCGTGACTTGTTTGTTGTATGATGGTGTGTTCTGATAGTTGTCTGTATTGTATGGTGATGTATTTTGTTTGTTTTGCGTTTGGAAATACTCACCAAATACATATGAAGACATTCAACGAGCACCTCATGTGCCACTAGTCATGTGACCACTTCCAAAACTGTTCAAACATCTCGGACCGTCTACCTTGTTCTTCACCTCAAGAAAATGCAAATCGTTTCCGCATGCTCGGTTGTTTGCCTTTGCTCTGGGCATCTTGATAGCTCTAGTACGGGAGCCAAGTGACTAGTTTCACTACCAACCAGATATATACCATGTCCTGTGGGTGTCCACTTGATTCAATGACACAAGGGCAAAAGAGACATCATCCTTCCAATTCCTCAGAAGACTCTGCCCACCAAGCTTTGATTCCATCCACGTCACACCAAGTCAACTCAGCCGGATCCTCAAACCACCATCGTCCATTCTTCCGATCACTCTCATACTTCTTCAGACTCCCCCCATCAAACCGATGATTCTTGACACCCACCAAGAGTACCGGACTACCGATATGAGGATTGAAGTCTTCTGGGTCCAGAAACACCGTAAGATGCACTTGCTTCCGTGTCGAGGGGTCTGCTAATCGTGCGGTTCTCTGTCTGAAGGGGGGCAAGTTCGACGGTTCGACCGGGGAGAGGGATGCGACGATGGCGAGGATGTTACATGACCAGTTTTGCTTGTAGGGAAGATGTGGTATTGAGCGCAGAGTTGTAAGCTTGAGAGGTGTCTGAGGGTTGTGCCAATCTCGAGGTAGAGCGATTGGTAGGTCTGCCTTCATTGGTGTATGCTGAGGTTTGGGAGGACGAGTGAGTGTCTCGAAAGCTTCAAATGCCTCAAACGCTGCGTCTTCGTCGTCATCATCAAAGTCAGGGCTTTCCACAGTCGAGGTCGTCTTCAATTCCTCTTTGGCCTCTGTTGACATTTCTGCCATATCACCCCTTGCCTCAATCCCACTTTGCTCAGCTGGTGTAACCTCGTGAGGCTTTTCAGTTGGCTCGAATTTTGGCTCTACAAAAGCGATGTCCTTGTTCAAGGCCCTATAAGACTCGTTCCACCCTACAGCCAATAAATCCTCCAGAACCAAATACACCATCGGTTTTCCTCCAGCATCTTGCCACTTGACAAAGAAAGTCTCACATCGAATGTACGATCCAACAACAACCTCACCAGTCTGTACAAACCGGTGCATGTTCCCACTCAACAATGCCTGCATGCATAACGCACCATCACCGAGAAGTAGGCGCACAGCCTGCCATCGTCCAGATTTCGAGATGGATATGCATTCGATACCTTCCACGAGAAAGATGGTTCCAGGGATGCAGTAGCGGGTGCGAAGAATATCCCGTATTACCGGAACAAGTTCGAATGGGTCACCTATGACAGTGATTGCTGTGGGATCCAATCCGTTGGACTTTTCGGGCATTTTGGAAGCATCTCGAGAATGTTGTGGTGGAGGATGATGATGTCAAGTTCAACCCCATCAGCCAGTCGCGACTGACACTTTGTCTCAATTATGTATTTATCCACATTTCTCTCAAGCGGGGTTTCATCACGATCCATTTACATCCGGACTCAACAACTCAACCCTACATTCACAATGGACACTCCATACTCTCGCGAACTCACCGTTGCCTTTGGCGCTCTACAAAGCGCCGCTCAACTCAGCCAATCCATCATATCCTCCCGCGACAAAGGCGTCATCGAGAAGGAAGATCTTAGTCCCGTGACTGTCGCTGATTTCGCTATCCAAGCGCTTCTCACTGCGACCATCAAAGATGCCTTTCCAGAAGATGCCGTGGTCGGCGAAGAGGATGCTTCAGATCTGCGAAAGAATCCAGCTTTGAGAGAGAGGGTATGGGGATTGTTGACTGAGGTCGCGGCTGGGCCAACAGCTTCCCTCTGCAAGATACCTAAAGACCAAGAACACATGTGTGATCTCATTGATGAATGCGGCGCAAGTAGCCCCAAATCTTCTGGTCGAACATGGATCTTCGACCCTATCGACGGCACCAAAACATATGTCCGTGGTGAGCTTTACGCCATCAACATGGGCCTCTTGGTCGATGGTGAGCAGGTTGTTGGAATCGTCGGCGCTCCCAACCTCTCCATCGACGCCATAGGTCCTTTGAACAACGAGAACATCGATCCTGCAGGGGAAGGGTGTATTTTCTACGCTGTGAAAGGTTTCGGCGCCTTCATCCGCCCCCTCAACTCGGATACACCGCGAAAACTCGACCTTCACCCTGCTGGTCAAGATGTCCGATTTGTCACCTGCGCCATCGGCGACTCAGCCCTCCCTGGTATCCATGAAGTCATCGCTTCCCGTCTCAACGCATCCTACCCAGGCTCCGACCTTCTTCCTTGGGTTCTCCGCTGGGCTGTTCTGGCCATGGGTCTCGGCAACACCACTGTCTGGGTGTACAAGCGACGAGATCGATATGCTAAAGCCTGGGACCACGCTGGAGCGATGCTGTTGTTTGAGGAGGCAGGTGGGAAAATTACAGACGTGCACGGGAAGAAGATTGACTTGTCGGCGGGGAGAAAGATGAGCGAAAACTTTGGGTTTGTAGCCCCACCAGACGATCTTCATGGAAAGGTGTTGGAGGTTGTGCAAGATGTGCTGAGAGAGCAGGGGAAGGAAGACTATCTTGAGTAAGGTTCATCATCAATTAAAGTCGGCGTACAAAATACAAGGGATAGTCGATGTGAATGGTTTCTCGCATCAATACATGATTCATGGCGCTGGCGTGTTGAAATATTATTATATGATTCGATTCATAATACTAACAAGGAAGAAAAGAGAGAACTAACTATAGGAAATCTAACAAATTGGTATCAAGTTATCATATCATACAGACAAAGAAAACATCAGCAGACTTGCTTGTCAACTCCCCTTACTTGTGTCCATTCACCTTCTCTTTATCCCCGTTCATAGCGTTCATCTCCGCATTCATCTTTCCGAACTGCCACTCTGGCAGTGTGATGCCAGTCTGTTCGTTGATGGTCGTCATCAGGGGAGGCAGCATCTGGTAGACGTTCCTCATGGTCTCGGTAGCGTCACCGTTCTGACCAGATCCCGTGTTCCACACGCTGATCTTGGGCTCCATGCCGCGGACGGCCGCGGCGTTGGCCTTGGCGAGTTCAACGTATGTGCCCTTCTCGATCATCATGTACTGGAGCAGGCCAGAAGGTCCGCCAAAGGCCTGGGCCATCTTGGCGTAGGCTTCAGCCATGGCGTTCACACCCTCTGCCTCCCGAAGCTTGTAGGTCAGCTCGGCCTCTGCACGCTGCTGGGCGGCGTAGTTGTATGCCTCGGCCTCATTGCGGGTCTTGTATGCAGCACCATCTGTGCTCTTGGTTGTCTGGGCGAATGCAGCATCGGCATTGATCTTTGTCTGATAAGCTGCTGCATCGGCACTTCGCTGACTGGCTTCCTGCTTGGCGCGGGCCTCGGCTTCGATACCATAGGCTACAGCATCGGCGGCTTGTTGAGAACTCTCACGCTCGATGGTAGCCTTGACGACGTCGGAAGCACGGAGACGCTCCATCTCGGCGGCAGCACGCTTGACTTCGACTTCCTTCTTGAGGTCTTCATCCTTGGACTCGATGGCACGCTGGGCCTCGACCCGAGCAATGTCGACATCGCGAGTAAGAGCTGTACGCTTTGTGTCTAGGCGGGCCTCTGCCTGGGCACGCTCGATGTCACGTTCCGTCTTCTGAACGGCGGTCTCGGCGTTGATCTTTGCGATCTCACGATCTTGTTCACCCTTTCGCTCGGCTTCTCCGACGTTACCGCGGAGTTGAGCCTCAGCGACATCGATACGGGCTTGGTTGGTGGCACCCTCGTGAGCCTTGCGGGAGAGTGACTCAAAGTAGATGGAGTTGGGGGCGTCCTTGAGTTCTTTGACCTGTCGAGGGTTTAGTAAAAGTGATTGAGGCGGGAAGGGAGTTACATACGTTACTGTTGTAAATCTTAAGACCAAGGGCATGGAGTTCACCCTGGATGTTTCGAAAGATTCTCTTCTTGAAGACCTCACGCTCGGTGAAGATCTCCTCCATGGTCATGCTCGAGACGAGGACACGAGTCTCACCCTCGATGATACCCTTGACGATGTTGGAGACATGTTCACTCTCGCCGCCTGTTCCTGAATCGGCGAGAAGCATGACATACTTGACGAGAGCGTCACCACGATCCTCACGCTGAACATCATCGACATCATCGTCTGTGGGAGAGTTTGCGCCCCGCTGGTTAACGTCTGGGCCGATTGTGAAGACGACGGGGAGTTTGAATTGAAGTTTCTCCTTTGTCATGGCCTGGAGATCCATGGCATAGTCGTGAGGTTGAACGCTGCAAGGTCAGTTGGTGTTGGCATGTCTTGGAGTAGTATCTTACCTAAAGCGCTTGCATCGTTGCATGGGCCAAACCCAGCTAGCCTTTGTGATTTTGACATTTTTGATGCCCATGCCAGTGATGGCAAGGTACTCATCGGGGGCAGATACTCTGTAGGACATGGTGTTGGTTTGTGAGTTTGAGTATGGGTATGTATGTGGATATGAAGTGAGTGACTGAGTGGATTAGTTGTAGTTGTCTGCTCTGGATCTAGTGTCAGAGTCAAACAGTGAATGTTCTGTGGTGATATGATATATAAAAGGAAAGACAAATGTATGAATGGGAATCATGTCACGTTTATATATTGGCCAATTCACATGGTCAACAAGATCCAATGCAATGCAAAGCAATGTCACACAACTTAGCAACACACATGAAATAGCCTTGCAATCTTAACAGACACAGCCTTGGCTGCATTCTCTTGTTTCCGCCTTGTACCGTAAAGTGGTCCAAGCCGGGTAGTATATCGACAATGAATGGAGGGGACGTCTGTGTTGAAGCTGGAGGAGCTAGGGGCAGTGTAAACTAGACCCCTGACACAGCCCGTTTTCGAGAAGCATTCCATTAATTGCCCGAATGGAAGAGTGTGAATTGGACCTCGTGATGTTCGATGTTCTGTTTAGGCAGCGACGGTAACGGACTAGACTTGAAAGCTTGTGGATTGCCACAGGATAATTCGGCCGATCCGTCACCTCTTCTGTCCGGGATGGATGCATCTCAATGATATTGTGAAGGTGTGAAGTTGTATCGTGCTGGGGAGTGTCTGTCAGTCATGGAATTTTACCTGTCAATTGGAGGTTTAGTGGAGTCTTGGGCCGATTGTTAGTGGCTCGGGCGGCTTTCAGCTACGGTGGAGCCAAGCCCTGCATAGCCCCCGCCCCTGTAACTTGAGATGTACCCCTGTAAGATGGGGAATACCGGTATGAATCCCCTACATATCATGTCACCCAATACTACCAATACTGCCTGGTGGTCTGAGGGGAATGACAATAACCAACAACCAACGGCTTGTCAATTGGAAGATGCCCAACCCATCCCTTGGCACCATTAAACTACTTGCCGGTATCCCGAATGATGCTCGGTCAGGGAAGCAACTATCTCATCATGGAATAGTCACGAGATCGATCATCAAGGTTTATGTATGCAGGGATCGGTGATATCCTCTGTGGGTTAGTCTGCGCCCAGCTACAGTGAAGTTGTCAAAGTTTCTCCAGTATTTCCAGATTGCGCGATTACTGGTATATCAATGCTTACAGACCGCAGACCGCAGACTACAGTAGCTCAGGCTTTTCCTTATCAAGCGTCGTCCATCATCATCAAGTCCATTCCCTCTCCCACGTGTCACGCATAGGACCGTTCAAATTGAATTAAAATCACCTCACAATTCCACAAGGCATATTTACTATTGTCCGTCGACATTCTACCTACTATTCAAACCGCGGAAATATTCCCTTGTTGTCCCCGCCAGTAATACTCCGCCACACAATAAACGGCACGTGCTCCCCCAATCATTCAACTCTTCTCACTTACACTGAACCTGCCCTGTAACCTGCCTAATCCAACCTCTCTTGGCTCTTGGGCGACAATCACGAGGCTGAATCGACCAAGCCTTGGCGTATGCCGTTCGTCCAAGGATTCCAAATGTGAGCTGTTTATGATATGGCTTAATGCGTATATGCCAGGTCAGAACAAGTCATCTATCTCTTCAACTACCAAAGACAACATCACCATTAACAGTAATTAACAACAAACATGTCTGATAAACTATACGATCAATCTGATGACCTTCCGCCTCCGTACTCTTCGACTCCATCCTCGTCGACTCCATCATCACAATCAATCACCTCCATCTTCTCATCCCACATTAACAACCTCCCCCTACGCATCTCCTCAGCCCAATCCGCCCGTCTATCAGCCCGCGACCAGAGAGACAATGAAGTTCTGACCCTTCTCGTCCCTCACATAGAGGACCTCCTCTCCCTCGTCACAGCTATGGATCCACCTCCAAGATCCGTCGAGGCAACCATGGTTCCGGGCCAGGCAGTCGGCGAGGATTGGACACTCAGTGATGATGATCACCCCCTTCACAGACTTGTTCGTGTATACGAGGATCGCAAACTCGGAGATGTCAAGTCTCCCCCGACAACAGCACAGCAGAATCCAGCAAAGTCTAAACCCTTTGACGACTGGGGTCGCTGGGACGAAACCACTGGATCACAACCCTCCCAGAACATCCTCTGGTGGCAAGACTCAGACCTGGCTCACCGTCTCGCCAAATACATCCAGCCAGACCGAATCGACAGGCAAGTTGTCAAGTCGCATATGGTCCAATCTCAGGAGAAGAAGTCAAGATGGGGTCTCTTCAAAAAGAGCGAGCCTGCATCTACACCTGCACCTACAACGCCGCCAGCGACGATTCAAAATAAAGACCCAGTAAATATGACGGTAAACGCTGAAGAGGTGACGTTTAGAAGAGAGAATGAGATGGGCATCTGGGAGACAAAGACGGGCTGGGGGTTAGTTGTTCGTCTCAAGATAAGGCAGTGAATTTGATACACAGGAAATCCACACAAACACCAATTATATGTCTATTCGTATATGTTAACATTGATGTCTATGTCGCTAAAGATGTCGCACCTGATGAAGTATAAATGCCGACCTACTCAAAACTTCCTCTCAGTTAACTGCTACAGCTGGCTCACATACATCCATCAATCACCTTTACCGCGCGTTAAGAAAATCACGATCAAACATGGCAGTCTCATACCAAATCGTGGACTCTGACTGACCGTGAATTCCTCGTTTCTTTATTCTCATTCTACGTCACTCTCTAATTTCACCTGTCGCCGATTGACTCACCACCCTAAACCCCGCCTGGAACAAAACCCCTCCATTTCCCTCCCCATCTCTTATACATTTCACAACTTCGTTCAACAACAGGCTCCCTCAAAATGCCTTCCTACGACGTCCTCGTAACAGGCTCTTCCGGCCACCTGGGCACAGCTCTCATGCTATCACTCCCCTCTCTCGGCTTCACTCCTCTCGGTATTGACATTCTCCCCTCCCCCCATACCACACACACCACCTCCATCACTGATCGAGAAGCCATCACCAAAATCTTTTCAGAGAACCCTATCCAACACGTTTTGCACGCTGCAACTCTGCACAAACCCCATGTAGAATCCCACACTAAGCAGGACTTCATCGACACCAACATCTCCGGCACACTCATCCTCCTGGAGGAAGCATCGAAACTCGGTTCTCAGATTCAAAGCTTCGTCTTCTTCAGCACAACAAGCACTTTCGGCGCAGCTCTTAGCCCGAAGCCCGGAACACCCGCTGCATGGATCACCGAGTCTGTCGTGCCAATTCCCAAAAACATATACGGTGCTACAAAAGTCGCCGCCGAGGATATGTGCTACCTTGTTCATCGTCAAACAAGCATGCCCGTTCTCGTCCTCCGCACCAGTCGCTTCTTTCCTGAACAAGATGATGACGAAGATCGGAGAACCTCCCTTGGCGACGAGAACCTCAAAGTTCTTGAACTGGCGTATAGACGCTGCGACATTGAGGATATTGTCCGCGCTGCCGTTTGCGCCATGAAGAAGGCCAAAGAGGTAAAATGGGGGAAATACATCATCAGTGCACCACCACCATTCAGAAATGATGCCGAAACACTGAAATCTCTGGACGCCAATCCCAAAGAGGTTTTCCGGACCGTGGTCCCGGAGTGCGAGGAGATCTTCAAGAACAAAGGATGGGGATATTTGAACAGACTGGACAGAGTGTATGATTCGAGTAAAGCTGTTGACGAGCTCGGCTGGAGTCCGGTGTACACCTTCGAGAAGGCGGTTGAACTTGTTGGAAAGGGCGAAGAATGGAGGAGCGAATTGACGGCCAAGGTTGGGAAAAGGGGATATCACGCTATCAGCACTGGTATCTACACGGTACGATGATCGAATAGTGGGGCGAAACATTTGTTTGTATGGTAGTGTTAGAGAAAGAAGCTGTTGCTTATAATAAACCGCTATGGAACGTCGTTGAACTCTGGCCACAGAAAGGGATATTCACTAGCATCTTCGCCGGCCGTCTACCTCATCCAAACTTGATCCCTGACCCAGGATTCCATGTCCCTTGCTGTCCCTGTCCTGATCCTCCTGCCGATCCTCCAAACTTGATGCCCATACTTGGATTCCACATGCCGCCCATAGGCTGTTGAGGTTGAGGCTGAACAGGCTTAGGTTGTTGCATGGTCTCGCCAGCCCAGGATTGAATACTAGCTTCTGCAGGGCTGTGAACGGGTTGTTGATGTTGATGTGGCAAGGGCTGATGCTGAGGTTGATGCTGAGGTTGATATTGAGATTGAAGTTGGTGTTGAGGTTGGTGTTGATGCTGCTGTACGAGCTGGGGTTGACTGTGCTGCAGGGGTTGATGCTGTGAAGGCTGGTGCTGAGTTTGGAAATAAGACGACTCGTGATGAGTGGGTACTGGACTCTGCACCGGCGTAGCGTTATGCGAGATGTTGAGACTCGACAACGGTGGCATGTTAATTTCCCTGCTTGCGTCAGTATCTCCATCGAGTACAACTGGTCCGTTAACGTACTCTTCCAAAGCCCTCGCCTCCATCCTACGTTGGGCAACCCACCCACGCACGACGTCCCTGAACCCCTGGCCAGCGATCTTGTTCAGGTCATTGTAAAATTTGCGGCCGACCTCAAGATTGTTGACAATCTCCTTGTACTTGAAATATGCCGCATCCAGTTGCTGCAGTGCGACTTCTCGCTCACGATTGCCACGCTCGCCCATCTGTCGCTTCTGTGATTCAAACTCACGGTTAATGCGCTGGATGTCGGACAGAATTCGTTCCTGGTCCTGCGCCTCCTTCTCAATGGCCTCCAATTCTGGCTCATAAAGTTTGTCCAGACGCTTCTCAAAGAAATCTTCGAAATGGGCTGGTACGAGAGCTGTCATGGGGTAAGTCCGTTCAAGACGTGCTGCCTCCTTGAGAATGTCTGGCTTGATGTCATCTCGGCGGGCATTCTCACGGAGACTCTCGACCTTTTTACGACGACGGCTTTCGAGACGAAGCACATCGTTGTAAGCACCCCGTAGTCGCCCAATGACTGGTTTGAGTGACTCGGGGATATCCACACGACGGCTGGATGGTACCGAGTCCATGAGATCTCGATCAGGGCCCGAGAGGATGGCAAGGAGATCCTGGATACTTTCGAACTTTTCTCTGACGACGTTATCGCTGCTAATACTGCTCGCAAAGTATCCCTCAATCTCGGCCGCGTGTTGCCATAGTTTGGATCCTTGGGGATCACTCCGGCTGTCCGGTCGAGTCCAACGCTCTGTGCCAAACCTCATTCGCAGTTTCTGATCCTCCTCTTCTTCAGATGCGAGTGCATTCTTTCCTTCTTCGAAGATGGCAAGGTCTGCGGATCGTAGCTTATCAATATCGGCAAAACTCTTTTGCACTCGGTTGATGGCATCAGCCTGTCTAATTTCCTCGGCATGCTGCACCAAGCTTGGAGGAAGACCAAGTGGCTTCTCAAGGGCCTGCAGCGACCCTGGGAGGCCAAGAGATGTCAAAATGTCGTGGATCTTTTCAGTAAGCGCCTCCAACTCTTGAATGATGTTCTGGTTGACAAGGCGATCACGACGTTCCTCATAAATCGAAGTAGCGACATGCACAGAGAAGGGAACAAGCCGAGAGAACAAGGCGGGACCAAACTCAGCGCGATCTCCAAAATAGTCATACGGATTGCTGACTTGAGGTGGTGTTCTCGCTACAGCCATATTGGCACGTTCAAGAATCTTGAGTTCCGACTTTGGAGGTACGGCGACTATACTCGTTAGCAAAGTCAAGATGCCGAGCGTGAAACTTACTCAGATAAATGATATCGTTATCCTTTTCCGCTCTCTTGAGATCTTCTTCCACCTTGCGCTTCAGTCCGTTCAGATCGTCCAATACCGTTTTGCTGAGCCCTCCGCTGCGAGCCTCCTTGATTCCCTCCACCACGCAGGCGACCGCATCCTTCAGTCTCGCAACCTCCTCGCCATACTTTCTCTTTTCCAGACAATCACAAGCAGCTCTATACTGCGCCGCAGCAGCAAAGTGGTGATGCTTGGCACTCATGTGGTGAATCCAGGCGCTGCTGACGGCCTCACTCTGTACAGCAGCCTCCCCAGCAAGATTGTATAAGTCCGAAACTCGGGCGGCAAGTTTCGCGATAGATGCATCCTTGTAGCCGTCCATAACGGCCTTCTGCCAGAAGCATTCTTGGCTTTGGGCAAGCATTAGCTGTACTAGAGCCTCAAGTGTGTCGTGATCCATGTCCTCGGGAGGGTCGGACATGCGAAGTTCGGGGAGGATCGCCGTCTGCATGTGGCTGAGAACACCGGCGGCTAGGGAGAAATAGTTTGCCGCCGTCTTTAGACCTTCCGTGCTGCCTCGGGGAGTATTGAGTGCGAGTTGGGAGTACAAAGCGGCGAGGTTGTAAAGGACATTCATGAGTTCGTACTTTAGGTTGTTGCGCACCATCGGTCGGTCGGTGTTGTATCCAAGCGCAGGATACCACGAGAAATCGGCGCCGATCTGTGCCAATCAGTTTTTTGTTCGCTCTTGTATACTAGGAGCAAAGAGACTCACATCTATGGGAAATTTGCCTCCAATCCAGACAAGCTGTCCAGCATAGGTCTGAAGCTTCTTTATTCCACTCGGGTGGGGTTCCCTGACGTTGACTGCATCTCGACGAAGTTCGTCAATGACCTCGAGGTCATGGCTGAACATATCAGGGTGTTGATCATATTTGGTATTGATGTATTGTCGAATCGTGGACGCGAGGGAGATCTGTGTCGATTTGCGAAAGGGCAGAGAAAGAATATTACTTGAACTGATAGCTGTTAGTAAATCCAAGTTGGCATAAAGACAGTATATCAAACTTACGAAGACATGGTGATGGTGAGTCTAACACCTCACAGCTAGTGTTGACAGAACTTTGACTGAAGCAAGAAACCGTTGGTCAACCAGAGTCGAGACGGGGGGCTTGGGTTCATTGCGATGACTTCATTTTCTGCCCAGCTTCCATGTCAAGGTCCAGGTGCTTCATGCCACATTGGCGGGGCAAGTCTTGTGGCTGGCTGATGTGGCACAGCATGATGGCATGATGACTAACCATTGCAACCCCATCGATGTTAGGCCAGGTACCTAAGTACCTAGGTAGGTAAGGATAAGAAAGACTAACACTTGACTCCTTTACGTTCACGAGAGAAAGCGATTACTTCTTTCATTCTGTACTTAGGGGAGCCTGGAGCCTTGTTACACTCAGACAGTGACAGCACCGGGTGAAATGAGGTATGATTGGCTGTGAACATCATGATTCACCAAAGTTGCCTTCATTGGTAGATCTTAACATGGCCAAATATTACCTACACATAACCACTCGCCAGTACAGTTTCTCTCATAATTCCGTCGCACTATCATACAATCTATCTCATTCATACCCTGCAGTTAACTCATCCAGGTATCCATATCAACTCAATCACCCCATCACTGTCACTCATCGCCTTCCCCTCCCTCGTCACCCATCTCCAATCCTTCTTCCATCTAACAAAGGTCTGTCTCACACTCCCATCGTCATTCACCTCGCTCTCCACCATTTCCCACGCCATCTTCCTCCCCGTTCTCAACATGGACGGTCTCTGCGACCCAAACGAGTAGTCGAAATTCCATCCCTGGTCTGGCGTGGATGGCCATACTGTCTTTTCCATGTGTCGGTGGTCAAAGGTGATTCCCTCGGGGTAATGAGCCACGGAGTGGCCAGAGACGATAAAATCGTCAGTGGTTTGGAAGCGGAGCATGGTGCAGTCCTCTCCGCAGGTGTGGGCGATAAGTGATAGTTGTAACGGGTCTGCTTCATGCCAGGGACCTCGATAGTGATGTACCGAGAGAGGTTTGATCCCCCACTCATAAAAACCACTGGGATTTCCGTAAAAGTCAAGCTGCCACAATCCACCAAGCTGTGTGAGCCTCGTCTCCGTATGGTCGTATATGCACTTTCGAAGAAGCGCATCGCCGTTCAATTTGGTTTTTTTATCCTCGACACTGCACTGCTTGAAGATCTCACTGATGCCCTGCGCCATGGGCAAGGAGAGGAAGACGCCGGCCCCGCTATACGCTTGAGACCCTTCTCGTCGCACCATTCCAACATCTTCGGATAAAGTCCCAACATAGGCCCTGCGAGTGTGGTCTATCTCCCCGAGCTCTTTGATAAGGGCGTGCATGTTGGGAAAGAAGGTATCATCTTCGCATGTGACCAGCCAATTTCTAGAAGAAGCAGCTGGGTGGTTGTACATGGTTGGAATAAGGGTCAGATACTGGACAGCACCACTAGTTGACGGATCAGTGTAAACCACATCTGCGTCAACCCCAAGACTCGCCAATCGCTGGGTTACATCCTGAAGCTGTTGATCGTTCGCATCGATGAGCATCAGTATTAACTTGGCTCCGTTGCTGTGCCCATGATTATCAGTCAACCAAAACTCCCACTCTCTCAACAGCGCTGACTCAGTGTCGACCACTTTATCGTATGTTGACACAATGCCAAACATGAGGGCTGATGCGTCAACAGTGGCGGGGAATGGCGAAACGGGGACATGTACAACAAGAGGCTCCGGACATTTCTCGGGATCGTATTCATGAGCAATGTTGACCATCTTGTAACCATCAGGGGCGAGTGACTGATGAAGTTTGGTGAGACCAGCTCTGGGGAGTCCTCGCGTACGCTTGAATCGTACATATCGTTTAAGATACTCGAAACTTTCCGAGATATTTGCACGTTGCTGTATGTCCCGTAAGTGATCCATGTCTAGATCACAATTCACCTGATGCGTAGACTTGGGTTCATAGTTGCGACCTTTCCAAGGTGTAGTGGGTGATATTTCTGGACCATCGTCATGACGGAACTTGACAAGTAACCGTCCAAGGAAGTGGGGTGCTGAAGGTAAGAGTGACCATGTGATGATGATGCCGAGGATGATGAGAATCGTCTTGGTGAGAGGATTGCGCATAGTGAAGACGGAATCGTGAGCAGCCATGGGAAAGTTATAGAGTAAAGAATGTCATGAAAAATTTAATCAGCAACAGCAACAGCATCTGCTATCATGTCCTGAAAGAGTGAAATGATTGACGAAAAAGAAGACCATGTACGTATCGTATGGCGTGTTCATGTCAGAAAGGAGCGACGAACTGTTTCAAACCTCCATCCTGGGCGATTAATGAACGAATGACAGAAGAAAGTCAAGAATGCAACACCGTGTTGTTGATGTCTGGTTCAGAATCTGACTGTACCGGGCATTCTCAATCGTTTTAAGAAAACATACGTAAGCTGAAAAGACCCAACCCGTGATTTCAGCTAACGAAAAGCTTAGCTTTACAGGGCTGAAGAGGAAATTTACCCCTGATGACTGCACTTGATGCTAGGACTGTTTGGGGATGACGGTTGCTAAATTAGTCTGCATATGCGATACGAAGACCGGTAGTTGACATGATCAGGGGGTTCGAGAGCTCGTAAATAAGATGAGCTGATTGCAGATATGAGGATGAGTACTGAGGAGTTCAGGATGTTAATGTGAAACTGGATTCATTTTACTGTATATGATAAGTGTGGGAAGACTTAGGGTCAATAGGCACTAAACCAGCCATAACTAGGTGATTCTTATCGATCAATCGATAGTTATCTCTCACTGTAACAGGACAGCTCATATTCGCATGGTCTGTCGAATTACAATTATTCTACTTTCAACAGCCAACCTTTACTAGCGCAGCTGTCTGCCAACATGCCCATCCATGCCCATGCCCATGCCACATCACCAAAACACAAGATTGTTAGCTCTCCAGATCTCAGTTTATTAAGTATTCATATTCCTTAGTTTCCTGGAACGAGATTTGAGCTATCCTCCCTCTTAATGAACCCTTTCTCCACGGCCTTCAATTCCACAGCGCCAGTTCACATCATGAGACAGATAAGCGCGCCTCCCCTGAACTCGTCCCGAGACAGTTTCAGGCGCAAACGCCACGCTGACAAGTTTAACTGAATTGATGCTTATTATCATCATCATGATGCAGGCTTAAGTAGCTGGTCATCTTCTTTTTCCCATGTGATCGACTTTTTAAATACTGACATTGAACCTCTCGATATTCATTAAAGACTACAAAGCAAATGCGCATCAAACTAGTTCAATTCAATTCATCATCATAGACAAGTGGTATCTGACGGAAACAATAACAATCCTCCATGCTTATCGGTACTTGTAATCTCCAACGCCAGGCTTGGCCAAACCATCATCCACATAGGCTGGTGGCTGTCCAGATCCTCCTGTCGCGCCAGCAGTCGTGGCATGTGTTCCGAGTCCTCCGCTCGCTACAGGTGCTGCAGGGTCATTCACGTTTCCTCCGAACGAAGTAGCCGTAGGTGTCACCGGGTCCTTTCCATCCTTAGCCTTAAGAGCCCCCGCCTCGGCTCCTCGCAGGGTGTCATGCAGGTAACGCGCTCCCGTAGGCCACATGCCGATCGGTCCCTGCGCCGGAACCTCACCCTTGATGATCTTCTCAACTGGTATGCGCTCACCGTAGAACGCCGCATTGGCATCCTTGCGCTCCACAACCACGGTTCCATCGATCTGGACTCCGGCGTAGAAGCCGCGGGACTTGACGTACGAGAATACGGGCTTGAATCGGCTGGCGCTGAGACTGCGGCGGTTGGCCTTCTTATCCTTCTCAGGCTTGAGGCCCTGGCTCTCTGCCTGAGTCTGCGTGGGCACCTCGCCAGGCACGTTGTCGCCCTTGGTCTCCTTGCCCTTGCGATCATCTCGGTTATCCATGGCCGCGCCAAACTCGACAGCGCCACCCGCTCCGTAAGGACCAGCCACAACGGCAAGGTCACTACCCAAGCCGACACGGGTCTTGGTGAAGGCGGCGAGGGCCTCGTGGCTGTTGATGACGCAGACGCAGTCGTAGATGTCGAGACCGACGAGGAAACCACCTCCAACAGAGTGGATTTGGATACCAGAGGGAGGACCCCAGGATCCATCGGGGAGACGAGCGATCAAGATACCAGAACCCGTAGCGCCAGACACGTTGAACCCGGCACGAAGGGTGGTAAAAATGGCGAGACCGACAGCCTTGGCAATGACCTTGGGAGGGATCGTGACAATCACACGGTTCTTGGGCTTCTCCTTGGTGGGGTCAATAATTTCATCATTGGTCTCAGTCGCTTTGGGGTCTGTTGACGTAGGCAACTGATTTGAAGCGGGATCAGCGTATACTCCCTTTTCTGAAAGATGTTAGCGATGCTGGATAATTGTGATAGATTGTTCCGTGGTAAGTTGACATACTGCAAAAGGTTCGTAGAATAGAAGCCGCTTTGTCACATTCCTTGTCAAGTGTCTCGGGCAGGAAACTTTGGCTACCAAGCTTGTGCGCAAGACTGTTGATGGGCGCTGCGGCCTTCATACCGAGCTGACTGAAGCGCTCACTCCATCCCTTCTTGTGCTCTGTGGGTGTTGCTGCAGTCGCGGTAGACTGTCCGGTCACCGTAGAATGCTGTGGCACTTGGCCAGAGGCTTGGCCGGGAGCTTGGCCGGGTGCATGACTTGGAGTGGGACCAGTGGTCGCGGTATTCACATTAGCTCCAGGTTGCGTCTCAGCGGTGGGAGGGGGAGCAAAAACAGGATTCGCAGGGTTGTATTGGGGGATGGCATAATTCTGCTGGGCCTGTCCAGTCTGAGTTGGCAGAGCAGGATTCTGGCTCAGAGGATTAGGGTGAGGAGTGGATTGCTGCTGCTGCTGCTGCTGGTATTGCTGGTGTTGCTGCGCGGGAGGGGGGCCAGGAGGAGGTGGGGGGAAACTCTGCTCAGTGCCAGCCCCATGAGTGAAATTCAGCTGTGTTTGAGATCCCTGGGGAAACTGCTGAGGCTCAGAGGTATGAAATGTCTGCTGTTGCTGTTGGACTGCCGCAGGAACGAAGGGCTGCTGCTTCTCGGTAGAGCTAGATTGTGTCTGGGGATCCTGTGGTCTGATGGGCTGCTTCTCGTCTCCAGGCAGCTCGGCTTGTCCTTGATGGTAGGCTGGAGGAGCACTAGAATCTTGCTGCTGGGAAGAATACTGCTGATTGGGGTCGGCAGTGGGAAACAGACCTCCCTGGTGATCACCAGGGAACTGGTTCTGGGGGTTCTTCTCAGGATTCGACATGGGATCGGCTGTGGGAGTTGCTGTAGGTGTTTGTTGTATGATGATGTAGGTTATAGATTGAGCTGTTTAGTGTCTGATGTTGTCGACTAATACTTCAGGGTTAAGTATGGATGATGGCGGGGTAGCTCAAGCTTATGTCGCAACAGGAAGAATAGGGAGTATGACGAGAGAAAGAAAGCAAGGACAAGAAGAGGAGCATTGGAGAGGGATCAAGCAACCGCTTTTTATTGATGAACTACATGTGAGGCCTCGTCATGGGTTTACAATCTCAAACAGCTTGAGTGGCGTGGTCGGACAGTACATCACCAGCAGAACAAAGCAGAAAGAGGGTCCTTGCTGTCAAGCATGGAAGGAACGTCCATGCTGGAACTGTCATGTTGGAGCTGTTGATGTCATGAGTGTGGCTGTGTAGCTTGGTAAAGTGGAGAAGAGGTTGCGACGCATCTGTGGCTGGCCCGGGACTAGATACACAGCCACGAGCACGAGTGCCATGCAATACGCTGAAGATCAAGATGATCTGTAGTTTATAATTCAACAAATTACCTCCTGACCAGAGATCGTGGATTAGATTACGTGGTTTAATCACAAGAATTCGTCTCGATATAATATATGTATTCCTGTTGCTTTCTTTTGCTTTCTCTGACATGTGAACATTCGTCCAAACCTAACTTAACTGTTTGTACTAAATTTGGGGAATTGGCTCAGCATGTCGGAAGCCGAAACGCCCTACAGGCAGAGACGGCGACTCAGAGTCTGAATCAATGGCCACTCACCGTAGAGTAGAGAGTTCCTGCACCAACAAACTTTCAAAGATACACCACCAACGTTGCTTGAAAACAACCCCGTGATGCAGACCTACCTATAACGACGCCATCACAATGACACAAACACAATCTACCCTCAACACCCAACATCTCCCCCGCATTCTCTGTCTTCACGGCGGCGGTGTCAACGCCGAAGTTTTTGAGCTCCAATGCCGCCGTCTCATCGACCGCCTCGGTTCCTCGTTTCGTCTTGTTTTCATGCAAGCACCGTTCCTCTCTGACCCTCACCCTTCCGTAGTTGCCGTCTACGGCGATCTAGGTCCCTTTCGTCGCTGGATCAGGTGGCTACCTGAGCATCCAGACATTGAGCCCCAGACTGCTGCGGAGGAGATCCGGTATCAGGTTCTGCGGGCCATGGAGGATGATGCAGGGACCGGAGAATGGGTGGGTATCTTGGGTTTTTCTCAGGGTGCCAAGATTGCGGCAAGTGTGCTGTGGACGCAGGAATACATGAAGTCCAACGGGATGAAAGAGGAAGCCTGGACGGATTTCAAGTTTGGCGTATTTATGGCTGGCAAAGCACCCATTCTCATGCTGGATTATCGACTCGAGAAACCACGTCACATAGAGGATCCTTCAAAGATGAGCCCCGACTTTGGGGATTGGCCAGAGACAAACCAGGGCTCTCATGTGCTCAACCTGCCGACGATGCACATCCATGGGTTGAGAGATCCGGGGATAGAACAGCACAAGGTCTTGATGGAGAAGTACTGCAAGACAGGCACAACTAGACTTATTGAGTGGGATGGAGGACATAGGATACCCATCAAGACGCATGATGTGGATACTGTAGCGGAGGGTATACTAGAATTGGCAAGGGAGGCTCTTGGGGAGAGTCTGGAGATTGCTGTGCTCAACTAGACTGGGTTTTAGACTTATCGGTTAGACCAGAGCTAGAAAGGTTCAACGATAGACTTAAAATGAGTCTCGACTGATACACAAATGTTGGTACACGTGGTAGTATGGGAAGCGAAGAAATTATAGGGCAACAGCCAGGTATCTCATTAATCATCTAACATCTACATCTATAGCACACAACCCCACCCAGATTACTTTTATGTCATGCTTTACGACTCAATGTTCTTCTCGTTAACGAGAACATATCGGTATCGTGCCTTGCCCTGCTCCATGTCGACGATGGCCTGGTTGGCATCCTTGAGGGGACGCTTCTCAACCCAAGGCTTGATCTTCTTCTCGGCAGCAAGCTTGAGCATCTCCTCAATGTCTGCGGGGGAACCGATGGCGCTGCCGCCGATCTTGAAGCCGCCGCTGATGAGAGCGAAGGCGCTGATGGGAGGCAACTCGCCATTGTCAGGGGCACTGTAAGCTTGTTAGTTGCTGATCTTTATATATTATTCGGAAGTGCAAGTACATACCCGACCTGGATAAAGTCACCACCATATCGGAGGAGACCCAAGTAGCCGGAAAGAGGCATCTTTGAGCTGGAGACAGTGTTGATGATGAGGTCGATGGAGCGAGCATGCTTCTTCTCCCAGTCCTTGTCGTCGTCGGTAGCAATGTACTCATCAGCACCGAGAGCAAGGACCTCATCCCTCTTGGAGGCCTTGCGAGAGATGCCAACAACCTTGTCAGCACCCAGGGCCTTGGCGAACAGGACGGCAAAGTGACCTAGACCACCGACACCGACAACACCAACGGTCTTTCCGGGACCGCAGCCGTTGTTGCGCAGGGGGGTGTAGACGGTGACACCACCGCAGAGCATAGGAGCAGCGTCCTCAGAAGCAAGCTCGTCGGGGATCTTTACAACGAAACGTGAATCGGTTCGGTTGTAGTCTGCGTAGCCACCATAAGACTTGCCGATACCGTTGGGGTAGATGGAGCCGTAGGTGTTGACAGTCTCTCGGCAGTAGTTGGGACGGCCGTTGCTGCAGTCGGGGCAGTCGTCGCGGAGGCAGCTTCGAGCCTGGGCGCCGACGCCGACACGGTCACCGACGGAGATGTTCTTGACGTTCTTGCCGACACGGACGGCCTTGCCTACGATTTCGTGGCCGACACAGCAGGCTGGATGTGTTAGTTCGGTTTGCTTCATGACTGAGCAGGTAACTTACGGTAGGGAGTCTCGCCCCAGCCAGATCGGAGCATGTGAAGATCAGAACCGCAGATACCGCAGTGAGTGATCTTGATGTCGACGTCGTTCTCCTCCCACTTCTTAGGCTCGAAGGAGCCCCATTCCATCTTTCCGTTGACGGAGTCGGGAGAGTGGCCTAGCCAGCCCTGGAACTCGTAATCTGTAGACATTTTGGTGTATATGTGAATTTAAGAGAGGTCTCAATTGATGCTGCTGAGTGTGATGAAAGGATGATTGATTGATTGATTGATTGACTGATTGATTGACTGATTGATCAAGGTCCAGTTGGAATTGTAAGGGTCATGTCCAGATGTTATATACACCAGCTCTTCTCTGCACTTCCACCCAAGCATGGAACTATGTCGTAACATACCGATCAACTTCGGCAACGTCATTGAAATCCACGAGACTAGTGTTAACTTAACGTACCGGATCTTAGACTTCGGACATAAGTTGAATGCATGAGTTGAGGAGGCGCTTGACCAGATCTGTAGCCCATTGCCGTGGATGGTATCCTCAATTGGATCCACTGAAATCGGGGAAAATCACTAGTCCATGACTTGGACAACGGGCCGGAGTTGAGAATCTTTCCGTTTCATGCTGGCACTGCACTACACTGTATTGTTGTGTGATTCACTGATTGTGGAGGGTTGCAGTTGCGGTTACGGTTGTGGTATTTGATGAATTGATGAATCGGATGGGATGGCAATGATGAGTCGACATATCAGAATCAAGACGGTTATGGTAATGGTGTGAATGGTGACGCCACCTGAAACTCTTTCATTCTGGTGTAGATGATAAGAGATACTGGTAGTGAGGTATCGACCGGCTTTGATTACTCACCGGTCGATGGGCGTTGATTCAATTCCTCAACGCAACGCCCCGAATGATTGTGAGCGATGATGGGAGAGGGGACGATGAGGGACGATCTGAGATTTCAATCGGTGGACATAATACCTGGATGATAACTGGGTCTTGCTTACGTGTTACTGCCGTAATGATGGACCTCGTTATTTCTGTCACCCACTACAGCGCAGCCTAACAGTGTCCCACAGTGATGGAAAGTGGTGACTTTCTAGAAGGGTCGCTAGGGCATCAGGGATGGAAGGAAAGGAAAAAAAGAAAAATTCAGGGACTCCCCCCACTGTGTCCAACTCCACGGATCAAGTTGATTTGTCAGGTCAGTAGGTCTTAAGTCCGATCGGCTAAAGAAATACGCTGCAAAACAAGCTTCTCACTGCATCAACCAGGTCGGCTCATGCCTTGTGGACATAGTCCTCGGATCCGGGAGGGTCTGTCAGCCAGTTGCATTAGCTTGGTTGTCTCGTTTTGTCTCGTCTCGTGTCGGGCGGATGCAATGGAAACAAACGTGTGGGGGAATCAACGAGATACGGTAGAGGATCCTTGTAAATCCGGTATTGATTTGTACGTACATCTTACCGCTTGTTTGACCACTCACCACTCACTCGGTTCATCACAGTTTTATCGTTGGTCCGTCAATTCTCAGCTATCCGTCTGTCTGTCATATCAGAGAGATTCAAACTTCAAAAGATGAATCCATATCGTCGGCCATCTCCAACCCAGACTCTTCAAAGCATTCTAGTCTAAACTCATTCACTTGCCTATCAACGGTGTCGACTAGAGTCTTGATCTTTTTTCCCGCAATAGAATCACAGCTCGTTCCATATCGACAGTATCGATCCAGGAAACCAGATATATCCTCCAGCAGACGCTTGATACTGTAGCCAGTGTATAGATCGTCAGGGCCCGTAACTAAGTCGAACGGACGCAAGGTCAAAACAAGGGGTTTTATGCTGCTTCGTATACGTGTGTCACACCCGCAGCCAGTAGAGCCGCAAGAATGAGCCTTGTAGCTACTGTCAACGTCAAATAAGCGGCTGACCTCGTCTAAGCCATCGTAGATCTCTTGGATAAGACCACATCTTTTTCGCTCAATCTCTTCTTTTTGTGCACTAGTCAGCATCACTCACAAAAAGTCAGCCGAGATTATACGTTACGTTACTTACCAAAAGGAACGGCAAGTGGAACAAGAGTTGACGAATCCTGTAGGCATTCGCTGTGCCTTAGAACTGATATCGCAGCTCTCTTCAAGCAACCGCCCCATTTGAAAACCCAGGAATAGCAAAAGCCTTGCAAAGTTGTCAGATTGAACATACGCGCTGCATATTTATGCAGCTTCCTTTCGTCATACCACTTGTTTGCGTGAGGGGTCACGGTTTCAACGCATTGGTAGAAACTCGCGAGCACGGCAAGCTTGGCCAAGCAATCAAAGGATATCTCATCCGGGAGTTTTTCGTAATAACCGTGAATAACGTTCAAAAATATAAGGAAGACATGCTCATCCCAGTTACGGACTGAGATCGATCGACGTGCTTCCGTTGAGGCATCAAACGGAGCACCATCACAAATCGCTGACAAGACTGGAGATGTAGATTTCAAGCGCCTTGATGATATCAGATAATGCACTGGAAGTCGTTCGGTCATGCGCAGAACTGGCTGTTGCTTTTCGGGCGTGACTTCTAGGTCTATCAATGGTTCTTGGTCGGAGACTATTGAGGTCCTGTCAATGTTTCGCCCGGCATGATGCATGACATGGTCGCAATTGGTAAAAGAAAGTAGATGACCTAAGTAGGGGTCGACTAAGATGAGTTCCAAGTCGGCCTTGTCATCTATTGTAAAGGTAGTCGGAGGTATTGTGTATGTGGTCACTGAAGAGTGAGTGTTTGAGGGTTGTCATTGATGATAGTTGAAAATCTGGAAGCTGGAGAAGACAGGCCAGTCGGCTGGGGACAAGGAACTACTTGTACTCACTCGGGCCACAATGTAAGTTTAGCAAGAAGGCCCCTTTGATCCCATCATAGCTGCACATGGCCTCAAAGTTTTACACAGCATGCGGCAAGCAGATTTACATTTCCGCCGCAATATACGGCCGAGCTTTTCGGTTGGTGCATGCAATTCATTCCTTTACAAGAAGTTCGGCAGGAGAGAATGAGGGGGGAGGTATTTCGTTACATGAAGAAAAAAGCCAAAGATTGATGAAATTGAAGAATCCAGATGAAACACACCATTGGACAAACACCTTCACATTTCAACCACGACTTAGGTCAGCTCTTGACTATACAGAAATGTTAAAATTATAAATTATGTACTACTTCTGTATCATCACCAATCCCACATCTACTTTCCAACACCGCACTCAACAGGATAAGCCTGCCCAGCAAAGTTATGCGTAGCCTTCTCCCCGGGCGCCTTGACCGTAAACTCAAACATCGACACCGCATTCTTGTTCGCCATGACGTTACGCACGGGGTAGTTTCGTCCCTTGACCAGATCAACCGTTCCGCATCGCACAGGGTTGTTGAAGTGGTATCCAGTAGCAGCGAGGACGAGAGCGGGCGCATCGATGCTGGGTTCGCCGGTGCCGCACTCGAATGCGCTGCCTTGACCAAAGTACAGCGTGTTGGCATTGTCGGCCTGGATGCAGAGCTCGTAGGTACCAGTGGAGGGGGCGCGGTAGTAACCCTGGTAGACGAGAGTGAAGTTGTTGGCGTCGACGGTGATACCTCCGTTAAGAGTACGCTTGTATCCGACGTAGTAAGCCTTCCCGGCGAATTTCTTGTTGGGGAAGATCTGGGGGTACTCTTCCAGATCTTCCATGTAGTCCTGGGGGAAGTAGGTCTCGTCGGTGACGGAGGAGTCGAGCGGAGAGAGGTTCTCGGTAAGGTAGTAAGAAGCGGGGACGGTCAACTCATCATTTCCGTATCCTTCTTCAAAGACATTGGAGTAGTAGTCAATGTTGAAGCCAGAAGCGGGACAGTTGGTGTCAATGGCACAAGCGGTAGGCTCATCGGGAACAGAGGCAGTGGTGGTGGTCTCCTCAAGGGTAGTGGTGGTGGCCTCAGCAGTGGTGGTGGTGTCAATAGCCACAGTAACGGAAGACTCGATATCGACAGTAGTTTTGCTCTCGATGGTCTCGGTAGGAGCAGGCTCAGAGACAACAGCAGTAGTAGTCACAGGCTTGGGCTTGCAGAGACCAGCTTGGGCGACAGCGAGAAAGCTGCCCAGAACGATAATGTTTTTGAACATGATGAAAGAGTGAATAATTAACGATAGTGGTGAGTTAAGGTAATGAATGAATGGACTGGCTAGTGCCAAAAAAGGACGCCAAAGGAAAGATGGGCGGGTGGAAGAGGGTAGAGAGGAGTGAGGGTGAAGAGCAGTCATTGACGCAAATGAACTGCGATATATATAAACACCAGATCTGGAGAAGATATCCATCCCATCATCACATATCACCGCTGCTATAATCCCTCTCTCCACAACCGTCACCGTATTCCCTCATTAAACCCTCCCTTACTTTACTCCATTATACCGTCTTCACCCAGGCATGCACTAGTCCACCGTTTACCTTCCCGTCCATCGACATCCCACTCACCTGAACTGGATCTCGAAACAAGACAAGTCATGTAACTGGCTCGGGCAGAACGCGTTGTTTCCTCTCTCTCCTGGGCGTTATTTCCCTATGGCATGTTATTAACCAGGGCTTGCGAGTTTGACCAGCAAGTTCGGACGCATCCGGGAGGTGACAAGGGTTCCCTACCTGTAAGTGGGTTTCTGGCCCATGTCGTATAGAAAGCATGATAAGAGATGGTATAACTATGCTCTATACATTATGGAGGAAACATGCCGCTAGCTAAGAAGAATAATCTAGAGATGGTATAGCCATACATATAGATGTGCAAGTATACATATATCATAGGTCATAAAGTGTATCCTGTCGTTTTCATCCAAAGCATTATAACCATGTACATAATAAGTACCACATCTCCTTCAATGTTTACTCCTTCAGGCTAAACCCATCCAGGTATCGTCGATATTCCTTCGACCGTATTGAATGCAGTTCTAGTGATTTAATCTCCCTTCTTATCACCTGATGTCCCTGATCTCGTATCTCGACATTCATGTGTGGATGTTTCGTTTCAGGGGAATCTGACCAGGGTTGGACATGGGTCTTGTACTACGTCAAATACCCCGAGGCCGAACCGTTGCTCAACCGGCATAATACATCCGCCATAAATGCCCAACGGATTTTCCAAGAATTTATCTAGATGTACAGTAGTAAGACATACGAGGCTTATGCATAAGAAATACTATTAATTAGTTATGAAGAGGATAAACTTAGGCCTAAACAGAAGGGGTATTTGGTGTGGCAGACCCTCACGTCGAATTTGCTGGGTTTTTACGGTATGGCCCTACCAGAATACTTGGCAGTATAGTATCCGTTCATCATCCATCTTGCCATCTTGCCATCTTGCCATCATCTCGCTCACCTCGAGACGTGTATCGCTGACCCAAAGTTCTCCAGGGTTGGACTATCGTCAGAGATATATTTCCCGATCTGTAGCCTGTGGCCTGTGGACTTCTGAATCTGCTGGAAGCTCTACTAACTCCGTCCCTGAAACCATATAGGCAATGTCGGGTGGTGAGGGAGATTCCCCATTCGCAGAAGCCTCCGTCGCATCGAGTTCGTAATACACACCCTTCTCAGGAAGAGAATTCAGCTGCTGCCACACTGCTTCAGCTCTGTTCGCCGCGTCATAGTTGACATACACGCCTCTGGCCATGAAGTTCTCCTGGCCTATCCGGGCGGTTTCAACATCCCCTTCAGCGACAGCAAGCTCAACCGCAAGCCTTATTTGCGACTCCCTTTTATGCTCTGGTATTATCTGAAAGCTGCGTGTGATGATTTCGTGGAAAATTCGTCCGTGTTTGAGTAGATGGTAGACGCCAGACTCAAACCCATGGCTGTGCGGGCCTGAATACAGGTTTCCACAATGCATGAGGCAGACTTGAAAAAATTGTAAAATATTATCACGAAGCTTCTGCTCTTCTTGTGTAAAGTCGGCGTCTGCCTGGCCGCAAAGCAGGTGATCTTCTCTCGACCCTAGCACGATCTCCATGATCGTGATGAGATAGCTGACTTCATATGGGGACATAGAAACTCCCTGTGTGCTTCGCGAGGTAAGTTTATCATTAAGATAATGAACAATACCGCTTTTCGCTGTCAATGATGGAGGCCTGGCCACTGCCATATCACGAATAAGTTCTCGGAGGAGCCATGCAGTAGAGCCTGGTAGGTTGCTCTGATCGAGGTCATGGGACCACTCTGTAAAACATGGTGTGAGACTGCGGGCTATGGTGCAGTCAACGTAACGAACGACCTGCACAAATAGATACTCGTTGAACTTTGCACCAAAGGCAACCATGCCACGAGCAATCCGTATATATGCCTCAGTTTGCTTGTGGAAGTCGTTGTTGGTAACGATCCTGTCAACAACAGCTTTAAGCGGCGACGATTCTGGAGGTGACAGTGCCCAGTGGCTTTCTGCAACCGCCCCACGGAGTGCAATGTTCCATATTGAGGCCTCTGGGTCAACATCCGCCCTCTGACAGGCAATGGCCGTCAGGAGTGGTGTCTGGCTGCCATGTCCCTGGCGGGCGTCTGGCGCATTGATGTCAGCACTGGCATAGCCGCAGAGAAAATTGACTTGGTCGTAATCGTGCTCTTGAATACGAAGATGAAGTAGCCCGAGGTCTGTGATGGTCTGCCGCAGCTTGCCTCGTTCCAGGCCATGGAGGAGGAATAGTCGGATACAAGCATCCGCCTTAACAAGCAGGCAGTGCTCCAAGATATTTCGAACTTCCAGGGGACCTTGGATGAGGGGCGAAGCTTTGTTCTCCAGTAGCAACCTCACATAGGGGTCCCCATGCCGACCGAAGTTCTGGACGGCCATGAACAAGCAACTCTGCCCATACCTTGGTTCGTGGAAATTAGGGTCGGCTCCAAGTTGTAGTGCGAGAGTGGCGAGTCGAAAGTATCGGCCGCCGATCAATTGGGCGGGACTCGCGGGATTGCTGCAACAGTCGAACACCACCTGGTTCAGATTCTCCGAGCTGAGGCGGTACATGACGGGTTTGATGAGACTGGACAACGACTCCATTGTCGCCATAGTCAAGAGCGAACTAAGTATTCCCTGTCTCCCGACAGGACAGTCGAGCCTAGCGCCACCTTCGACGAGTATTCTAATAGCAAACAACAAATCATGACTGCCGAGGGGCCGGTCCCAGTTGCCTCCGGGCACCACAATGTCTTGAATGGATTTTAGAACATAAAAGAGGGGCGAGAAACGGCCCTGATGTTGGTTGATGTTGGCACCTCGAACAACTAGATAGCGAACGACGAGGCCACCGTGCGGCAGCTTGCTCGCTTCCAGCACAGGGTCGATATCGAGGTTATTCAAGATATCCTTGGCTTCTACCTCAGTACAAGACGACAGGAGACGCACCAGTACTGGGTAGCGACCATGAGATACGGCTGTTGCTACTGCAGCATGATTTCGATGAGAAATTCTCGCGCCAAGCCTGATCAAAGCGTCGACTGCGTTAATCGAACCATGCAGGGCGGCAAAAGGAAGCAGCCAGGTACACATTTCTTCGTCCCAAGTAGAAAGACTTGATGACGACGCCAGCGTCCGAAGACCGTGCCATATATCCATTATCGTTTTGATGGTGTTCTTGCCTCTGATCAGGACCTGGAGTAACGGCAAATGAGAATTCTGCAAAGCCCAGTATGCCGAAAAGGGTCGGCGAGGGTCCATCCCATTTGTAGAGATGAGAACGGATGACGGGGTTGACAACTGCTGTTTCAACAATTCGAGCAGCTTCTTGTATGAGAATTCGTCATCCTCGGAAATAGACCCAGTATGCGCTGGCCAGTTCAATTGCGCATAACAGTGAAAGGCGAACGCTTCCGTCGTAGTTTGCGACCTGAACTGCTTGCTTTTGCTGATGAGTACCTGGCCTATATCATATCCTTCCCTTGGTTGGGAACCCAGCTTCATCTTGGATCTCAGAAGCTCCAAGGTCAACGACCGCGACTGTACTGTGCTGTCGATAATCTTTTGTGGTGCCGCGCGAGCATCGAATTTGGGAATTTTCATAGTCGACACTTCTTTGTGAAACACGTTATAGCTTAGATAAGTAAGTATGATTCTTCCCATCTGCTTGTTGGCATCCGCCAGTTTGAAGCTGGGCTTTGTCTCGCCCCGAATCCCGCCAATCAAAAATTGCTTAACGCTGTGATGGACAAGCCTGATTGTATTCTCTTCTTCATCCACCGTTATCAGGCTTCCGCAACAGGCCAGTGTTGAGTAGATATCGTTAACAAGTCTCGCCGGGTTCCAGTTGGCGTCTCCAGGGATGACGCTGAGAGCCTCGCGAAGTTCCTCTGCCACCAGCGGCCGCCGGGCAACGGCGACTAATTCCAGGATCGGTCGTTGATAGATCCTATCATGAGAAGCTGCTCTCTCAAGGATACGTGAGAAGGTCTCTGATAAATCCCGGGGCAAATCCTGCAGAGCGTCCCTGATCTTTTCGTCTGTCTTCTCGGCACAGAGTGACGCGATCTGCAGGGCAACCCATAGAAACATACCCTGTGCCCCCTCGAGAAGGGCATCGCGAATTTCCAGTATAAGTGCAGGGTCTCCAATGTTGAGTTTCTTGTCAAGAATCCGAGCCTCTAGTTCCGCATCAATAAATGCGGCAATCTCCGGATTGTTGTCGGGGATTCTAAGAATCATGGGTGATAAGAATCCGCTCATGTTGAGTTGGAGGCGACTGTCTGCTTCAAGCCGGAAAGAAATGCAGAAGATGATTTGCAAGCGCTGCTGCAGAGTGCAGCAATGGGCTAGTATAACCCGACGTTCGATCTCGTTGCATTCATCCAGGCCATCCAACACCACGTAGCAAGGCGTTTTGGGTGTGAAGACGCGGAAGAAATAGCCGAGTAGTTTCATCAGATCCAATCTCTGACTTGCGGCCTCATCCGCATGCTTGTCCATGGGTGGAAGATCGGTCATGGTAGACAGGAGTTGTCGTACGATTGAGCCAAAGACAGTCCTCGCCTTCAAACTTTCAGGAATGTCATGTCGACAAAAGTGATAAGCAACGGGTAACTTGTCCTTGTCTGCGTGAAGGTTGAGATCATCAATAATGTTGGCCAACAATACAGATTTGCCAGCGCCAAGTTTGCCCGAGTAGACGAGGGTACGGCTTTCTGTGCTGGAAGAGTCGCTGGTTTTCCACTCCTCATATTGTGATACTTGAGTGAACAGGCTAGTGTTGCCGACCTTGCGAGCCTGCTTCCAGGGCGTTTGATGATCGAATGTCGAGCATGCGTCAAGGATACGGAGGCGCTCCTTCGTCTTGATGCGATGTGAAGCCGAATCGGTGAACTTGGACGTGATCGATCTGAAGCGAGAGTTTTCTTTGGCCTCATCTTCCACCCTCTGGCCCATCAAAAAGAGGACTTCCTCCTTAATGGAAGCGGCCCATGTCTCGAGATCTGTTTGGTACTGTTTGACGTCGGCATCACTCAGTGACGCGGTCAATTGCCCAAGGTAGGACTGCTTTGAGAATTTGAGCAGGCCGTGACAGATTCTGACAACGATGAGTAAGTATTCGCACAAGTTGGCCTGAAGTGTTTTGGATTGCGGGTAGAGCAGCGCCAATTGTTGATAACGCGGCGCTGATCGTCCTGCATTCATAAAAAGGATGGAGAGTTTCTCGAGATAGGCCGAATGGTTAGAGATGGCCTACAGGTGAGTCAGAATTTGCATTGTACATATCGCCGACACTCGTCGACAAATACGCATAAGTTCTGCAAGTGAAAGGACTTACCAACAATGACACTCTTACCAGCGCCCAGACACCACATGCAATCAAGTTCTGAGATCCCCCAATAACTACATCACCCAGCGCAACATATTGCTGAATTGCCTGGAGGAAATTGGTTAGACGAGGACCAACACATCTCGACCGTCTGCTTTTTGGCTTGTCTGGTGAGCCGCGGTCAATTGTTGCAGTCAAGCGCATAACATCGCTTGATTCGGGGGGTCGGCTGATGGCCGAGGAGCGTTCGCTACGAAATGCTGCTTTTTCTTCGGTTGAAAGATCAGCTTCAAACTGGGACACGGCCTGCGCAAGTCGGATCTCAGCATCGAGACGCTTGAAGCGCCCAGGTGAGAGCGACACTGCGAGCTGCATGGAGTTGTAAAACCAAGCACCGATAGAGTAATGCTTAAGGCGTCCCTTGTTACTTGTTCCTTCTACATCGCACTCAGACAGGTAGAAGACACCAGGCGAAATTTCAGGTCTTTTTGTCTGAGGCTCTTGTGTTGATAAACTTCCAACTCATTTGATCATCACTTGAGTGAGCCTGAACATGAAGAGTGGCTCAGCTGAACCAGTCTCACTCTGCCTTATGATACAACGGTAACCTCATAGATAAATGATAAATGCAACCAGGATCAGGCAGTGCAGTGCCTATTATTAGTTGAGGGTCGCTCTAATAGGCTCCCAAAACTGCAGGTTGAATACATAGCCTGATCTCTCTCGTAATGACCCAATCGTAGGTAAGTGATAGTTGGTTTGTGACGAACATTAGTAAATCCCACCAGCAAGTGGTGCAGGGGTGATGGAGGATCTCACAGGGACATAATGGCGGCCTGCAATTTGATCATCACTTGACAGAACTGCATGTTGAATGTACAGCCTGATCTGAGTGATAGTACGCGTCCTAAACTCTCTTAACATTACCTAACCTTAGTTACTAAATTATCATAAATGCCATGCGTTTTAAAATATTAAAGAATTACTCTTATAGCGGCGCGTTAGTTTTATACGCGGCATTTTGTGTATCGTATCATTAAACCTGGAGTGGTGTACAGCTGCTCGTATATTGTATGAAAGTATCGACTATGTTTCCCAGAGCAAGAATTGCCCACGAACAAGGCTTATGAGACGACCCAAACCAGTCCCTCGGTAGCTTAATACCCCGCATAGTGCATTCACCCAACTACGCCCTTCACACTACCAGCACCATCACATCTCTTTCTCAATATCATTTGCACTACAGGAAACGTGAGATAATAAATTGGTGGTCCCCAGCTCGACATGCCCCGATCAGATGAAGCAGCTGCATTCTTTCACGCAGTTTACTCGGCCGTCCAAGAAATCCCCCACGGCAAAGTCACAACGTACGGCCACATCGCCATGTTAATAGGAACTCGTGAGCATCCCCTACCCTCTTTCTATCATCTACAAGACAATTTGTGTTCACGTGTTCTTTGTATTAGCACAACGTCCTCGCCAAGTCGGTGTCTGTCTAAAACACCTTCCTGCCGATCCATCTGAGAGGTTCAACCACGAAAACGTACCATGGCAGAGAGTTATCAACGCCAAGGGCATGATCTCACCAAGGTGACTGAACAGAACACGTCCAGGCGGGGAACATGTCACTGACAAACTAGGTCACAACCTGGTGGAAGTAGAACACAAGCTGCTGCATTAGAAGCAGAAGGTGTAGAGGTCACAGCCAACGCCATGGGAGAACTATCAGTTGACTTTACCCAATATGGCTGGTTTCCGCAAGCTCTTCCTTCAGAGGAGAACGATGGCAGCGAAAGTGAACAAGATTGACTGGCTCAAGACACACATGGAGAAGAAAACGCGGGTTCTACTAGTATTTATCACTATCATCTGGGGCGCATAAAATCCCGTATGTGTAACAACAACCTCATCAGGGGTCCATCATAAGATTCATCTCAGCCTCCAAAACCCTCCAAAGAACCAACGAAAAAGAGATGAAGGGTTGAGAGAGAAAAAGAAAAGAAAAACAACTAACTATCCTTATCCGCCAAGACAGGGCAAGGATACAAGAGGTGTAAATGTTCAAATTTGGACAGTGAATAGGATCAAAAACAGGAATAGGAAACCAGCGAGCCCAGCATGCGTGAACTGCCACTTGTATGTGCTCTCCGAAACGATGATTGGAAAACGCAATCGAGACACAAACATATTCCTTCCAAACTCCTGGCCAGTACTGCATAAATCAAGTATCGCCATCTCTTGCTCCTGAGGAATGTTGCAGGACGTTAAATCAATAACAGCAGGCATCAGTGCCGTGTATGAGAACATAAAGGGGGAATAATGATCAACGTAAAACAATAAACAAGACATTGTAATGAAAACATGACGAGAAACATGAATAGCGTCACTCACACACCCGTCGCCACACGTACGTCTCTTGGCCATCCCCATCAAAACCACACTGGCCGCATGGTTTCATCGCGCTCAATCGGGTCGGAAGGCCTTCTAGGCACGGCCTAGCCCCTTCTAGAAGCAGTTCAGACTTCCTTTCTTCTTCTTGCCCTTGTTAATGGCATTCATGCGTTCTTCAAGTTGTCGTCGTGCCGCCTCGGCCGCTTGTCGCTTCTTGCGCTCCTCCTCCACTGCTTGCAAGCTCCATCTGTTATCCTGCACGGGCTCTGGTGGTGGCCGATCTTTGAGCTCCTTGACCTCTGTCTCGAGCTCTTGTGCTCGCTTCTTCCACGCGTCACAGTCAGCCTTGACCTTGTTGGACTGTCTCTCCAGGTCGGTAAGCGCCTCTTCAAGCGTCTGTGTGAGTTGTCGCTCAGCAAATAAATGCTTCTCGATTGACCTGATACGCGCCTCCTGGTCTTCCGTGATTTGCGAAATATTCAGGTTGTCCTTGCTTGGTGGACGTGCTGGAGAGATGGGCGAGCTTGGGCCCCCATTCACAGGCGAACCTGCGCCAGTTGGGAGCGGCGGCAGAGGAATGGCGGGTGGCGGAGACGGGAGAGAGGCGTGTGATGCGCTCTTGCGAATTGTCGAGTTGGAGTTGGACCGCTGAACACCAGCAGTGATTTCGTCAAGCTTGGCCTAAGATTTTATTAGTTTTCGACCTCAAGTACTACCAAGTCTAGTTCAACTTACCTGGAGGGCGGCGCGTTCTTCGCGGGCCGTCTCAAGCTCTGCCTGAAGACGAGCTGTCGCGGCATTGGCCTCGTCCAGCCTGACGTTACGCTCCGTCTGCAACGTGCTCAGGCGGTTATTGGTCAGTTGAGCTTCGTCATAGTTGTTTTGCAACTGCTCTTCAAGCTCTTCGACAAGACGACTGTTCTTCTTGCTACGGCTGTCAAGTTCGCTCATCCTGTTTTTGGCGACCGCAATCTGCTCAACCAATGACGCATCAGCCTTGTCTTCTAACATCTCTGCCAGCGACTTTTTGGCCTCTTCTAGATCATGGACAATCTTTTCGTTGAGAGTAGTGAGCTCGGTGACTTGAGACTCTAGCTCACCACGCTTCTGCTGCTCCTCTGCCAGGGCTTTTTGGTCAGCCACCAGACTGTCGATATGCTCTCCAAGTCTGTCGACACTGACGTCAACGCCCAGCGCGAATGCGACATGTGTTGCGACCTTCATGAGGTTGTCGCGAGCGTCAGCCAGTTCGTTTTCCAGTCGCTGTACACTTTCGGCATGCTCAGATAGCAACACCTCCACCTGGTCTTCGTATCCCTTCTGCTCGTTGGTCTTGAGTTCAGAAAGTGCCTTTGCGTGACTAGCCTTCAGCTGCTCCATGTTGGACTGGTGGGTTTTGGTCGCCTCCTCGTGAAAGGCGATCTGCTCTTCGAGCTTGGCAATGAGCTCAGTCTGGCGAGCACTATCCTCTTGAACAGCAGCATGAACTTTGCTGAGCTCGCTCAGCTCTGTACGAGTCGCGATGTGAGCCTGCTCCAACTCGCCCACTTTAGCAGCATTGCTGTTAATGATGGCCTTGTATTCGTCAATCTCGCTACGCAAGAAGCTGATGAGGTTCTGCTGCTTCTGGTCCGCTTCCCTTGTGGACTCATCTTGCTCGTCGACAGCACGAGTCGGGGAGTTGCTCAGACGCTCGTTGGTTGAGGTGACATGATTCTCGAGCTCGGCAATGGAGCTGCGCATTTGTGTCTCTGTCTCAGCCATTGAGTCCAGTGCTTTTTGGTGCTTGTTCTCCCAGGCAGCCAGCTCGGACTGCAGGTTGGCAATTCGTTGCTCGTAGTCCTGCTGGGGTGTCTGTTGATCGGGTTTGTCCTTCAGGCTCTGGCGGAGCGATTCGAGTTCAGCAACGAGAGCTTCCTCGCGAGCTTGGTGGGCGTTCCTGGTCTCATCTAGCTGTCGCTCACTCTGTTCGAGCTGGGTTCGAAGACTAGCAATCATCGACATCTCTACAGGGCTGGACTTGAGACTGGATCGTTCTCGAGTCAATCCCGAGATAATGGTCATCTTGGTTTCCATCTCCTTCTTCGCAGCCGCAACATCTGCTTCAAGCTCCTGAATTCGTTCACTTCTAGTGTGAAGTTCGTGCATAGCAGCATTGAGATTGATCTCAAAACTCTGCATCATCTCCGGCTGCTGTGCGAAATTCTCGGCAGCCATCATACGAAGGGAGTTGAAAGAGCGGTTGGCACGATCGACGACAAGAAGGTTTTGGCTCGACTTGCGTCGAATGACGGGGGTGCTTGATCGTGGCGATGATGCTTCCACAGCCCGTGCTCTGGAAAGATCCGTCTTAAGTTCTTCAACGATGTCGAGCGTCTCATTGTGAGCAGTTTCCAGTTGTGCGTAACGTTCCGCAAGATCCTTCGAGGCCAGTTCACGTTCTTCGGCCATGGCTTTGAGCCGCTGCAGTTCCGCATTAATATCGGAATGCTGAATACTAGCACCGACGCCCTCTGCGGATTTGGTTGCAGGCGTCTCGTCGTCGGAGGCCGCATCTGCATTAGACGACGCCACAGTAGCAGGTGAGTCCATGGCTGAGGACAACTCGGAAGACAACGATCGCGACAGAGAGGGATGCAGGCCAGCTTTCAAGCCGCTCGATCTCTCATCAGAAGCAAGGGACTCTGATGCATGGTGGGTAGGGGTGGTTACAGAAATGACAGAATCGCGTTTGTTGCTGGTGTGACGAGCCTCATCCATGGCATCTTGCAACTCGGATAACCGTCGCATTGCCTCTTCATACTTGTTGTGCAGGGAGTCAAAATCGTGTAGGGTCGACTCGTGTTCAACTCTTAGGTCAACCAATTCCTGGGTGACAGACTCGAGCTTGTCTGCAACGAACTTAGATTGCGCTGGGCTTTGAGGGGGCGCAGCGTCTTGGGGCATCTCCAGGTTCGTCGGGTCTTCCTCGACTTCCTCTTTAACTGTCGTAAACTTGGGTCGGCTGCTCTCTTGTTCCTCATCATCCTCTGGAATGGGCTCCTCCATCTGGCTGTGACGACTGACATGTGATAGATTCCTTGAGTGATCAGCCTTGCCTCGTCGTAGGACCGTGTTGTTCGACGTTTCAGCCGGGGTAGAATCTGGTGAAGACCCATTCTCTCCATTCTTGCTATCCTGAATCTGATCGAGTTCGTGAAGCAGAGAATCAAGTTTGCCCAGGCTTCGTTGGCGCTCAATGACTTGCTCGAGTCGGTCAATCTCTCGCTGCATCAACTCAGCATCCTGGTCAGCCTCGGCAAGGCGTTCTTCCAGCGTCGAGATGTAGTCCTCGCAAGCGGCCTCGTTCTCTCGAATACGGGAGATTTCCTTCCGTAGCTGCATGACGATGGTGGCATTCTTTTCTTCGCCAGTAGTATGACCGTCCAGTTTTGCTTCGAGGTCATGGAGGTAGTTTTCGGTATTGGCTTCACGGTCAACAAGCTTTTGCAGACGAGCCTGGAGCTGGGAGTTGATTGTGTCGACGTAAGCACACTTCGTTTCCTTTTCCAACAGGCTCGCCTCCGTGTTCGACAACGTGCTGCGAGTGCTTGACAGCGACTGCTCAAGAGATTGGATGGTCTTTTCGTATTCAAGTACAACCTGCTCAACAGCTTGTGCGAACGAGTTCGAGCGGTTGAGGCGGTCAGTCGCACTATCGCCAAGAGCATCGTCATGGTTCTGATTCTCATCCGATTCATGCTCGCGAGCTCGCGCCAACTCCGCTATTAGTCTAGCGTGGCGTTGGCTCAATGTAGTGTAATTTTCCTGCTGGTCGAGGAGTTGATTCTGTAGCTCGACTTCACGTTCGCTGGGCCTATCGGAACGCTCGCTGGAACCCTGGAGGTTGCGTCGTGGATGACTGCCACCCTGCTCAGCGCTGCGGATCTGCTCACGCAAGAAGGCGACCTCAGCCTTAAGACGATCAATGACGGCTTGCTTGTCCCCTTCTTCGACTTGTTGGATACGAGGCTTCGACTGGATTGCGCGGGCGCGCTGCGCGTACTGAACGGTGTTGAGGGTTTCGCTCAGGTGGAATTCGGCAGGCGTAACACAAGCGATCATGTAGGTGATGGCATTACCACCAAGCGAATCTTGTAGTAGACGAGTCAGTCTCGAGTCGCGGTACGACACGTGAGCGCCAGGATGGCGAGAAGAGAGTTGACTGATGACCTTGCCGAGTGCAGCCAATCCAGCATTGATAGAGATACCCTCCCTAGCACGCTCACCCTGGGCACCAGTGTTCTTCAGCCTTTCACTACCAGCCAAATCGACAAAGTGCAACTTGCTATCAGTAGTGACAGAAATGTCTTGGCCGCTCATAGCTTCGAGAGGGACGGAGAATCGCTTGTCTGCTGTTGAAGTAGTGTGAGATTTGTTCTTGCGCTGGACGAGATTCAGCGAGAAGACGGCGTGGGATCGCGAGGATTTCGCATTGATGGCTGTTGCATCGGTCTGGCGAATAGACGAGCCAAAGTTGAGTGCGTTCAGCAGGTCCTCAACCGAGTTGATCTCCACTTGTTGAAGACCTGTAAGGATGATGTTGCCTTTGGTATCCTCACGAATGGCAACGTTACCACGTTCATGGGCGGGAGTTGACTCGGGGATTAAGAGGTCGCGAAGCTGTTCATTATAGATCTCAACATAAGTTGCTTTGAGCGACCAAGGACGATCCCCTAGGGCGGTTTGCTGGTTGTATCCTCGAGGACTGCGCAGATGGGACATGGAGCTTCGACTCGGCTTTGTGGGCGTATTTGAGACTTCCAGTTTCTCGAATAGAGCAGCGGCTGCACGTGGAATCACACCTAAGGGTTGTCAGCAGTCTATTATCGCATCACAGGATATCACACCTTACCCATCATCTCGGGATCCTGCTGCTCGCTGGGACCTGAAGTTCCCATGGTGTAGGATTTACCAGCACCAGACTGGCCATAAGCCAGAAGCGATACATTGTAACCCTGAACAAACGCGCCAACACATTCTGATAGATAGTCCCAGATACCCTCCTGTGTTGTATCAGAGCTGAAAACTCGATCAAAAACGAAGAGCTTGCGACCATGGGGAGAATCGATGGCAAGGCTGGTGTCTGATGTGGTCTGGACCATAGCCTTTTGGAATCGCTGGGGAATCAGATCAAAACCAGGGTCGTTAGGGTTTAAAGGCGGTCGAACACGGACGACTGAAAGGGGATGTTAATACTGAAATGCGAACCTTGAGAAGCAGTTGGTTACATACCGACTTTGACGGCGGTGCGGCTATCTTCGTCTGACGCTCTACTGCCGCCTCCCGCCTTGCTTGTCATGCTCAATCGGCTGGTGCTTCTCGGTGTGGCTCTGGCAATGGCACTCAGAGGCCTCGAGGGAAGCCCCCCCGGAGAGGCCGGCGGCGAGCTCGCCATTGCGAAGTATAACGATCGACTATCGGATCGCGCGCTGTTCGCGGCAGCGTTTATGATGGGAGCAGTACGGAGTAAATAGGCCCGCGGGGGACTCGATGAATCAAGGCCTGCAAAAGGCGATATGAGGGTTGATTCAGAGCGTCATAGGTCGGCGGCTCACGTTGGTCGTTGAGAGGGGATACTTGTGACGTCCAAGACAGTCTCGCGACGGCACTTGATGTATAACAGTGTGTTCTGGAGTGACGGTGAGGTGGACAATGAATGTTTATCCCAACCAGGGGTGTGGGGGACGTAATTAAACAGGCGTCCGATGTCCAATTCTAGACAGGGCTCGGGCTCGGGCTCCTCGTTCCAGTGAATGATACAAGCGTCGTAGGGTGAGCACAAGAAGAATAGAGTCGAATTGAGAAACAGAAACAAGAGGCAGGCAAAAGAAGCTTCGTCAAAGGAAGTCGGAAGGGTAAACAGTGTACAGGAAACCGTTAAGGACGTTAGACGTTCAGTATTAGGACGTTGAACGTTGAACGTTAAAGGAGTCGGTCGGGGAGTGGGAAGAAGAAAAAAAAAAAAAAGACAACACAGCAAGTGTTGGCTGGGCCAAATGCGGACTTGGAGTCAGGGGGAGGAAAGTTCGGTGCAGTGGCTTCGAAGCTCCTTCCATATAACTGGGGTGGCAGGTTAGGTAGGGGGCTTGCAGACTGAGAGTCACCTAACAACCTAGGAGAAGAAGAGGAAGGGGGCCTGTCAGTGAACCAAGCCATACACTAGCGCCAGGCCATTTACGACGGCGCCAGGTCCTGGCCCCTGAGCCGCTAGACCTTGAAGGTGCTTAGACCTGGAGCAGGATTGATGCCTACTGGACCATTAGTGTGGGAGATCCAGGGCACCCCTGAATAGTGGCTCCTCGTCCCAATCAGTTGGTGGGCATGTGTAGAGACCCCTAATGGTAGCAGAATGTTGGTTGAATTGGGATTGCACCAAAAATGAAAAAAGGTTTCTACGGTGCAGAGGGGGCGCGTCTGAAATTAAAGTGAATGTTTACTTCCAATAGTGCTGTTTGCTTTGATGTTTTGCAGAAATTACCACGGCTCTTGGGAGATCGGATTGGTGATTAAGATGCAATTCGGGGGTTATTGGCTCGCCAAGGTTGAACAGCGTCGGACAAAGTGACAGAAATGCTTAGTACTTACTGTATCTGCTGCAACTGCGTCTGCATCTGCGCAGATTCTGCGTTGTTTCTGGTTTCTGGAAGTGACTGAGGTGCATCGGTCCGTTCGTTTACCCGAGCTATCCTAACGTTGTCCATCCCATGGACCTATCCTAGATGTGCATGGGTTTGTCAATTGCACACCCAACCCAAGTAACACTGTGGAGCTTTTTAGCCGATATACCAGCCACCGGCCTCCCAGTCAGTGCAAGTCTCTCCTCTCCTCTCTCTACCTGCTTACCTATGGTCTTTTGCAAATGATTGAGGGGACAGTGTTTTTTCTTCTCTCTTTTTTTCTTTCTTTTTTCTCCCCCTTCAACCTCGGAGGGCCCCAACTCCGCCTGTCTAATCTTGTTGGTTAGGAAGGAAGAGAGTTGTGGTATGAATCATAAAATAAGAACAAATTTTTTATCCTTCAATGTCTTCACTCAACTCAGCCTCTGCCATCCAGTTTTGTCAGCATTAGATACATGATAGCTTCAGAATTTATCCTTGATACCTTGGTCCGCGCATCAAACATGGTGATTCCGCGTGTACCTTACATCCGAGGGGGTTCCACCATGGTTTTGTTTTAGCCATTCCTCTCTTTCATCCCCTGCCTTGCTGGCGGATAGTAATACGTCCGATCATACGTTCAAGGATCCCCAACCTACCCGTGCCGCCTTTTGCCATCAATGCTATGAACCTGGGCCTTGTTGGTTTTACTTTGTATTATATCTGTCGGGAAGCAAACAAGTCCGAGAAGACAGAGTTACAAGCTAAACTAGCACCCGCTCGTTGCACAATCTCATCCCGTGAGTAAGCCAGATACTTCCCTTCCTTGCACGTCTGGCGAGTCGATAGGCATCGGATGGTGTCATGTTCCATAAGAGAGAAGCAAAATCTCTAGCAACGTTTGATGTTCGGCGCATCTTGAATCCCAAAAAGACATAATCCCGGGCGGTCTGAACTCTCCCCCCACCATCGTGGTTCGTTTCAGGTCTCTTCCTCACATTTCTCTCCCCATGCATGTTCCATCCGTCTCTTGTCATGCGCGTTCAAGACGAGCGGGCAAGCAATTCTTGACTGGATCTAGACCATTGCATGACATTCCTAGTCAGTGTCATTTGCGACTCGGGTAGCCATGTCTACGGAGCCAACTGACGATCTCAATTTACTCCAGCCTGCCCTTATTTCTCCGCAACCTTGCGGCGTGGACTTTACATTTGCACTGGTATTTCTCTACAAATTTTGGCTTTGATAACGGGCCAGGGCTTTGACTCAAGGCTGATTATTACTGCTTTGACAGGGTTGTCCTGACCAGATGTCGTCGATCGGTTATTGACATTGACCTCCGGGGCGGTCTTAAGAGGCTTGTACATAATACAGTGACATTGTTTTATGTGTACTCTGTAGTATTGTTCGCTCTCATGCCCAAATCAAAGGGTCTCTTCACGCTTCGTTTTTACAGCACTATGTAGTTTACGCTTGACGATTGTGAACCATGGGGAGAGAGAGTAGGTCGGGCGTTGTATACTTCTGCTCGACAAGGGGCTGGTTCTCTTCCTCATTGTGGTCCTGCAACATGTTATGTTGCCTGTCTGTGCCGCTTCATATCTTGAATGTAATAAAGTATTCCCTCTACGCTTTGACCGAAGACCTGATTCATGGGAGCTTGGTTATGACAATCACAAGCCAATGTGTCACTGGAAAAGGGGTCGAAATGGTATTTGTGATAGATCAAACTTGAAACATTTTTCCAACACATATGCCTCCCTGCCAAAGTATGGCAGATGCAACCACACTTACCTACCAATAGTGGTTACCCTGTATCAATATATCCATGTTCAGTATGGTTCACATTCTATTATTGTCATGTGTCGGTATAGTACCCCTAACATGGAAAAGAGGAGGGGAGAGGGGGCAGACACACACAGAAAAATGTACTTCTCTGATCTTTACATATGTTCAAACTACACATCAGTTTAGGCGATTTCTACAGAGTACCAAGCTGTACAATCAAATGGCAATGCTTGACAATGCCCTGGTGGAGATCTGCCATGAGGGCACGTGATATTGGCGTTTTTCGTGTCCCTCGAGATTTCACGAGTCGCGTCTTATGACGGTGATGATTCAGCATCATAACGAATTAGAGCATATCAAAAGAACAGATCAGATGAAGTTCTTGACAAGCTCCCCAAAACTACCGGCATAATATGGCTCATACTGTGATCGATTTGATCTCATCAAGCCCTTCAAATCCACTTGTTCCTCCTCCATCTGGACAACCATTCACCCCAAGCCGCCACAATGAAACGATTGACCAGCAAATTTCTACACTCGAGAACCCGCGCGCTCTGAACCCAGCTGCCAATACAGTGTCTGAGGACTTCTCGTTTTTGTCTGATGACTTTGATACGACCATTGATCTGAGCGAGCCTATTGTGACCGATACTACCAGCAAACGGCGACGCCTCACTTCTATACGGACAGACCGCCCACTCAAGCGCCCAACACCGGAAGTGGATTACGGAGAGCCGTCATCTTGCCACGGGAACCCTCCGACAACAGTGGGTGATAATTCCATTGATCTCACCAGTTCACCAAAGATCATCCCAGAGTGCCAAGTGGCGAAATCCGTAGCAAGAGCTTATGACAAAATCGAGACCTTCGAGGACTCAGACCCCTTTGCGAGCTCCCCTCCGCCGGCGCCTCTACAAAAAGAGATCTCAGTGGCTATACCGACGGTCATTGATGAATCCTCGGACCCATTCGCCAGCTCGTCACAACCCAGAGCACCTCCCACTAATGCACCAAACTCCCGGCCTGTGGCTCCTGGTCGACTAATTGGTCCCCCGATCAAGCTTCCGAAGAAACCCACGCACAATCTGGATGTGATATCAAGCTCTGCGCCGGAGGCGAATTCGTTCGGCTCATCTCCACCTCGTGTACAATCCAAACAAATAGTGATTGATATCGACGATTCAGATGGTGAGAATAGCGAACTGGGCTCGGACGAAGAACTGCCAGATATCACAAAGTTTGATACCAACAAGTATCGAAAGCGTGTACAACTTACACGTTCCCAGAGTGATGTGGTTTCCTCAAGATCACATACCATACCCACCACTTCACGAGCGCCTAGCGCAAAGAAGTCCGACGAGGACAAAGCACGCGACAGAGAGGCCAAGGCTGCAGCGAAAAGAATAGAGAAACAGGTCAAAGAGCGTGAGCGAAAAGAGGTAAAGGAGGCCAAGATACGAGAAAAGGAGCGGAATGCAGCATTGGCTGAAGCGAATAAGTTGCGCACAGACAAGAAGGTATCAACATCAGAAATGATGGTCGATATGTCATCCAGTCTGAACGCAACGGTCACCACTCAACTTCAGGCCATGCTCGAGAGACTTGATGTTCAGTTCACAACGTGGGAAAGTCCCATTGACAATGCTATCAAATGGCGCCGGAAGGTTAGGAGCCGGTACAATGATGACATTGGACTCTGGGAACCGATCCCTCTCCAGCTGCACGACGAGAAGCACGTCCTCATTGTCATGACAGCAGACGAATTTGTCAAATTCGCACTCGCAGATGACTTGTCATCGCACGTTTCTGCTGTGGAACGTCGCTTCCCCAGTCACTCAACTATCTACCTCTTGCAAGGTCTCATTCCATGGATACGCAAGAACCGCAACCTGCGCAATCGTCAATTTGCTTCTCGCGTTCGAGCCCAAGACCCAGCAGGTTCGAGCTCAGCTTCATCACGAAGAACAAACACAACTGCTGAGGAATATGTGCCCGAGGAGAAGATCGACGATGCTCTCCTCCAGTTGCAGATCATGCACGATGTATTGATTCATCAAACGACAACTCCTATGGAAACAGCCCAGTGGATTTCTCATTTCACCCAGCACATCTCAACCATCCCTTACAGGCTACAAAGAGACCGCGCAACTCTGGCCGCCAGTTTCTGCATGGAGAGTGGGCAGGTCAAGACGGGGGACGATGCCAAAGATACGTATGTCAAGATGCTCCAAGAAATTGTGAGGATCACGGCACCCATTGCGTATGGAGTGGCTGCCGAGTTTGGTAGCGTGACGGAGCTTGTGAATGGGCTGGAGGAGGGAGGCCCCAACAGACTTGAAGGTGTACGCAAGAGTGCAAACAAGGATGGAGCGTTTTCTGATCGAACTGTTGGACAAGCTGTCAGTCGGCGGATGCACAAGGTTTTTACAGGACGAGACGAGACAAGCACGGATGTATGATTGTGGTACGAAGTTATGATTGTTTAAAATGTTGTATATTATTTACTTGTTCAGTTAAAGCACAAAGCGGCACCGCCCCACGCAGCTACCTATTATTCCAAGAGGACGGTGCCAACATTCGTGACATTGTCTCAGTGACAGTCAAATCTACTAATCTGATCCATCGTTAGCAAATGCATTCATAAACGAGGTGCAAATAAATAAATGATGGGTATAATCAAGCTGTCAGACAGCGGTTGGACAAAGTTTTTTCCACATTTGTAGTTTCGGTACAGGTCTGTGAATAAATTGTTCCTTCATCATATGCTTGAGGGTGTTATGTTTGACGAGAAGGTGAAAATGAACATACCATTTACGGGGCGAGACAATGCCCTCATCCTTGGCCTTGCGCTTCCGCACCGAAGGCTTCAAGAATGAGTCCATTGTCTTTTGTTTCGAGTCATACTTGGCATTGGCAATGCCGCCCGCTGCCTTTTTCAGACCGTTCAGATGACTCACGCAGTTGATGCGTTCGATGTGCAGCTGCAGTGCTCGTTTGTTAGAGTCACTGGGGAGAGGCGAAATGACTGCCTCGAGATAGCCCGTGTTACTCCAGACCAGCCGAGCAGGCACGTCTCCCAGGACAACACGGTCTTGAGGGCCGCCAAGGGACCGCAGCCTTGCGATGATGGCTCTGAACAAGACACCGAGGATGATACCATGAGCAACAACACAGACAGTGCAATCCTTGGTAAGTAGCTCGCCTAGGTGCTCATCCAGAAAGTTTTTTGCTCGTGACAACATGGCCTCGGAAGTCTCACTCCCCTCTTTGCTCACCGCCGCGCCGTATCTGACACCCTCTCGAGAACCAAAGTCCTTCTCCCGCAACGATGACAGTTGGATAACATTGACATGATCCTTCTGCGCATCGCATATCATTTCGGCAGTTTGTACTGCTCGTTGGAGATTCGACGAGAAGAGATGCGTGATAGGCGTTGCGGCTAGGTGACTGGCCAGTCGACGCGCCTGAACAACACCGTGGGCAGTCAAGGCAGAGTCACGAACACCGGCGTAAAGGCCGGCAACATTATCTACCGTCTCTCCATGACGGATCAAGAACAGACGCATGCTGTCATTGCTCAAGGAGGTGGTGTGAAAAGGAAGTTGGCCATGTTTGCGATGGATGGAAGAAAAATTCTTTTGAAGATGCGACAAAGTTTTCCATTTAATGTTGAATGATAAGAAGGATGACTAAGCTTCGATAAGAAAAGAACCCGCACTACCAAGCGGGGCTTCATTTTGCTACCCACCGGTACCCACCTATGCAAATTAGCTGTATACTTCCCTAGGACAGGAGGTTAGTACTCGGTTAGCACTTGGTCAATTTACCCTGAATCTATCGCCAACTCCAACGTCACCAGTAGCAATTACTCAAGTTTTCCTAAACATACGAGATTCATTACTAAGTCGTAGCGTTACATTTGCAAAAACCCAATTCCAACGCCTATCGTACAAAATCATAGAGCAGAAAAATCGCTTATTTCTTCTTTCCGGTCAATGAACTCACAACTTCTCCGAGACCAAGTCCATTGAGAAGCTTGTCCAGACCAAGACCTCCCAGGAGACCGTTCAGAACACCACCAAGACCAAGACCTCGAAGCAGCTGGCCAACAAGTCCGAGAACTCCGCTGAGGAGGAGACCAACAGCAGCGATGATCTGACCAAGGGGCTCGGCCAAAAGTCCCCAGAGAGGGTTGAGCTGCTTCTTAGCATGAGGCATGCCAGCGATCTTGCGCTTGGCACCATCGATGGTGCCGTGAACAGTGGTGGTGAGCTGTTGATGTCAGTGACTGCTGATGTTTGATATTAGAGAGCTGGGTACTTACCTCCTTAACGAGTTCAGCAAGATGGTGCTCCTCAGGAGTAGCATCAGCACTAGCGGCCTTCATCTTGGCATTGCGCTGAATGCGGCCGTCGGGATCAAGACCACGGATGACACCGTTGGTCTCAGTCAGGATTTTACCGCCATCCTCAATCAGAGGCTTCACTTCACGAACAAGCTGCTCCTCGTCAAGCTCGTCCTTGGGCTTGGCTTCAGCAGCATTGATCTTATCGGTAATAGCCTGGCAGATGGGGCGCACTCTATCGAGGGCATTGTCGATGTGGTAGGCGAGAGTTGCTGCCAGCTTTCTGTCTTTCTCGGACTTGGCGTTCTCCTCCTCCTCCTTCTGGCGCGTAGCCGCAGCCTCTTCTTCCTCCTTCTGGCGCTTAGCTTCGGCCTCGGCCTCTTCCTTCTCACGCTTCTGTCGCTCCTCCTCTGTCTCACCGGGCTCAGGAGTAGGAGGAATATCCTCAAGACGAGAGACGTGACCAATGGTCTGACCCTTGGAGTTGACAACATCACCGTCGTCGTCAATCTCCTTGCCGGAGCAGATGTTGAGGTCGCCACTGGTGAGCTTGCCAACAAGGTTGCCGTCCTCATCGACAACGTTACCCTCTCGGTTGACTCGTCGACCAGCAAGAGGGTCCTTCTTCTTCTCGACCTCAGGCTCCTCCCAACGCTCGGCCTTACCAATGGAGTTACCGTTGCTGTCGAGAACATCACCATCCTCGTCAACAGATCGACCGTTGAGAACCTTGGGGTCTCCCTTGATGAGACGGCCAACGACATCACCACCAGGGGTGACAACCTTGCCGTCCTTGGTGACGGTACAGCCCTTCAGCTCAGCAAAAGGTCCCTCTTTGAGACCCTCGCGCTCGCCTTCGCTGACGAGCTCGGCCTTGCCGATAATGTCGCCGGATTCGCTTCGGACGTTTCCGTCCTTGTCGCACATGCGACCCACGAGAGCTTTGATGTTACCCTCGATGATTCGGCCAAAGATCTGACCGTTGCTATCAACAACATTGCCGCCCTTGTTGACTCGCTTACCAGCGAGAGCGGAGTTGTCGACCTGAGCCTCGGGCTCGGCTTCGGGTTCATCCCAGGGCTTGGCCTTACCAACGACGTTGCCTCGGCGGTCGAGGATGTCGCCATCCTCGTCGACCTTGCTGCCCTTTAGGTGCTTGGGGTCACCCTCGACAACCTCACCAACCTGTCGGCCCTCGAACATGACACGTCCGTCAGCCTCGACAGTAGCGTCGGGGAAGTTCTCGAAAGGAGCGAAAGCCTTGTCCTCACGCTCAGAGTCAGAGACGGGTTCACCTCGGCCGATGACCTTTCCGGAGTCGCTCCAGATGTCACCGTTCTCATCGGAGCGCTTGCCGACAAGCTCCTTGAGATCACCTTCGACAACCTTTCCGACAACATCACCATTGTTGGTGACGAGCTTGCCGACCTTGTTGACCTTGGCTCCCTTAAGCACGGAGAAGTCCTTCTTCTTCTGGCGCTCCCACTCAGGGAGAGGGTCAGCCTTGCCGGCGACCTTGCCATCGCTCCAGATCTTGCCATTCTCATCAGACTTGAGACCGACAAGCTGGCGGACTTCACCCTCGATGACCTTGCCAACAAGATCGCCGTTCTCGTTGACGAGGTTACCATCATCGTTGACCTTGGCGCCCTTCAGAATAGAGTAATCCTTCTGCTCGCCACGCTCCCACTCGGGGAGAGGCTCAGCCTTTCCGATGGCCTTGCCAAAGTCACCCCAGATGGTGCCCTTGTCGTCAGACTTGTGGCCGACAAGTTGCTTGACCTCGCCTTCGATGACACGGCCAATCAGGTGGCCTTTGTCGTTGACAAGGTTACCTTCCTTATCGACGGTAGTTCCCTTGAGGACGGTGAAGTCGAGAGGCTCCTTGTCCTCTTCATCCTCACCCTCGCCCTCGCCCTCGCCCTCACCCTCCTTGGATTCTTCGCCTTCGGCAACATCCTTGGTTTCATCACCAGGAACTTCACCCTCAGGCAGATCTTCCTTGGGCACATCTTGCTCGTCGACCTTGGCTTCAGCATCCTCAGCCTGATCGTCGACCTTGGATTTGGCATCATCGGTAGTTTCACCGATCTTGCCCTCGGTATCCTCAGTGGTCTCACCGACCTTGTCCTCAGTATCCTTGGCAGCGTCATCAACCTTATCTTCAGCATCCTTGGTTGTGTCGTCTAGCTTAGCCTCGGCGTCCTTAGCCGTATCGTCGTCGACCTTGGACTCAGTATCCTCAGCCTTGTCTTCGACATCCTTGGCGGTGTCGCCAACCTTGGACTCGGTATCCTCAGCCTTGTCTTCGACATCCTTGGTGGTGTCGTCAACCTTTGACTGAGCATCCTCTGTTGTGTCCTCGGCCTTAGTGTCGACGTCCTTGGTGTCAACGTCCTTGGTGTCAACGTCCTTGGTGTCAACGTCCTTGGTGTCAACGTCCTTGGCAGTCTCGTCAACCTTGGACTCGGTATCATCTACCTTGGATTGAGCATCCTCAGTTGTTTCACCAGTCTTGGACTGAGCATCCTCCGCTGTATCTTCAGCCTTGCTTGACTCGTCCTTAATCTCCTCGGGAGGGATCTCCTTGAGGTCGTCCTTGGCTTCGGATGTTGTGTCTTTGGCGTCGTCAGTGGCCTTTTCCGTATCAGGGACGGAGTCCTTGACATCTTCTGTGGTCTTTTCGGTGTCAGGGGCAGCATCCTTGACATCCTCGGTGGCTTTTTCAGTGTCGGGAGCGGCGTCTTTAACATCCTCAGAAACCTTGTCGGTGTCTGGTGTAGAGTCCTTGACGTCCTCGGTAGCCTTCTCAGTATCAGGGGCGGCATCCTTGACGTCTTCTGTGGTTTTTTCTGTGTCGGGCGCAGTGTCTTTGACGTCTTCTGTGGTCTTCTCGGTGTCGGGCGCAGCATCCTTCGCGTCCTCTGTCGTCTTTTCGGTATCAGGCACAGCGTCTGATGCGGACTTTGCTACTTGGCTGACGGGTTGTGTTGTGTATTCACTATCCTTCTGCTCATGATCGCTGTTGTCGTCGGGCGAGTCATTATGCTGCTCTTCCTCGCCCTGCTTATCATCGCTGAGCTTGAGGGGCTCTGTCGTCTTGCCTAGAACATCACCGGCTTCGTTTGTGATCTCTCCAGACTTGTTCACGGTGTTGCCGATGAGCTCCTGGAGCTTCTCGGAGTTGTCGATCTTGCCAACGGTCTTGCCGGCACTATCGAGGACATCCCCGGACTCGCTCACGACGCCACCACTCCGGGGGACTGATTCAAGATTGACTGCAATGGGAACGATGAGTGCAAGGCTTGGTTGGAGGACGGTTAACGCACCAGGTTTGTTCTGAATATCCTTCTGCTCACCTCCAGTGGGGGTATCTTTGGTCGCTTCTTTAGCCTGGCCTTCGGGGATAGAGGTAGGATCCTTAGTAGACATAATGGGTATGTTTGGGTATCTTGAAGTTAATTCTAGGTTGGTGTTGTTGTTCTGGCTGTTTGTTCGAAGATTGGCCAGGTATGGTATGTTGCAATTATTTGATCTGAACCGCAACCACCACCACATGTCTTGTCCTTTATATTGGTCATGAGAGCTCCTCAGAAATCAAGATTTGCTACCAACTACTTTGTATAACGTCAACCTGAGTCTTTCAACGTCAGTCAAACGACATACATCTTCGATTTCATCAAAGGCACACTACGCCGTAGCTGCAGAATCGGACGAGTCCTACAACAGCCACACGTCATGACGAAGATCGAGACGGCCATGAGGGTGTGGCAAGCAAGCGAAATGACGTATCCCCAAGGTGAAGAAAGAGGAAGCTGGCAAGCTGGACCGGGGGAGCTTCTTCGAGTGAGGGATACTGTCCTTGAGTTAGCTGTTGTTAACAGTACACATGGGGGAAAGCTGTGCTGCACTGTACAATACACATGCAACCAGGAAGAGCACAACAAGGACTTGGGGGGGTGTATGAAGCTAGGACCTAGGAGGCTCAAGTGCAAATCAAAAAGACCCAAGGGTCCTGGTTCCCGGGAAGCGCTTAGAGAAGGGGGACCGGTTTCTTTGCCGCGTGTTTCTGAACAAGGCTTGCGAGAGAGTGGAAGGAAGTTGGAAAACAGGCTTGCGGGGTGGAGGAGACCACCACAACGGCCGACGATCTTGGACAATTGGGGTGGATATCGAGATCCTGACTGGTCTGAGGGTTTGGAAAGATGGTGTGGTGGGCATGATACCGGTACTGTAAGAGCAAAAAACGGTACGTATGTAGGCTAGAGAGTAGAAGAGGACCAAGCTAAAGCCAGCTTTTGGAGTTGGAAACGCGGGCAACTTTGTTCGAGACTTGCATGGTTCACAAGCTCCAGGCGAGCTTTAGGTGCATGTGGTGCAACACTTGGCGTACATCTGGCACCATCGATATTGTGAAACATGGACTAAAAGCCAAGTTCATGGTTTACTATTGCTAAGATCGCTATCGTTATCGTCGTTGCCATCATTGACCTTGCTGTTCCTACCGCTGCCATTGCCACCGGCATTGCATGTGCATTTTCCGTTGTTACCAGTGCCGCTGCCGCTGCCACTGCCGCTGCCACTGCCGCTGTTATCGTTGCTGTTATCATTGTTGCTACCGCTACTGTTCTTATTGCTGTAGCTATTGTTGTTGAAGATGGTGGGGATCTTAATGATGAGCTGTATGCCATCAAAGGTCGACTTGACATCTAGATACATCTCATCAGGCCTGGGCGCGGCGGGAGGCTTGGGAGGAACCCGATTGCCGGCCTGTACATCATTGCCGGGCACTTTGCTTGTTCCGCCACCTTGACCGTCACCGGTGTTGGCGGCTGGTGCTTTGTTCAGCCTCCCGATGACATTGCCCGCTTCGTCGTAGATATTCCCATCGTCATCGACTTTGAGACCCCCTGACAAGGGCTTCAGCTCGGGTTTGGGTTCTGACTTGGGGTAGGCTTCGCAGACGTAACCAGCCACTTCCCCGTCAGTGTCAAGAATCTCTCCGGAGGCAGACACTGGACGCCCCACCATGGATGGGAGGTCGCCCTCTACGCGGGCCAGGACAGTGCCGTCCCAGTCAAGAACGTTGCCAAACTCGTCAACAAACTTGCCCTCGAGGCCAGCAGCGAGCTCAGAGGGAGGAGGGTTACCTGAGTTAACAGGTTGGATCTTGGGGATACGGATGGAAGGCCTCTCAGCTTGGGGCGAAGAAGTACGTCCATTCCGCACTGGCACATTAACCTCGTAGGTGCTGTGCGTGGGATCGCCGCCAGGGGTAGGTGGCTGTGAAGACTGGGAGGGAGAACCCGGTGAGGAGGAGGAAGACATGGTGGAAATGTGATGGGGGTTCTGGCTTCTGGGGTGTGGTTTTTGCAAATCGCCCACCGAAGACCAAGCAGGTAAAGAAAGATTATGATACGAGGGAATGGGATTTGACGGATACGGTACGATGTTGGTACGGCAAGATGAGAAATCGGGGGAAAGGGGTGAGAATGGAGAGATGTTGGAGGAAAGTTGGGATAGACATGATACAAAACTGGGTCGTGAAGGCTTGATGCTTCATGTGTGTGGCTCGAGCGACCAAGAGGATTTCGGGAGCTTCCAAGCTTCCAAGGTTTGTGCGGGGCATGACGACAAAGGCACAGTCAGTTTACGATGAAGATAGATTCGACAACCAGGATGGAGGGGCAGTTGTGGCTGGCAAGGCCCCTTCGGACTTGTAGCCTCATGTAGGAAGACATGCATATCATTCGTGATTGTCTGGCAGCTCTCAAATTCCTCTCTTGGCGTGATGATGGAGGTGTGGCAAGTGAGGCATGAGGCATGAGGCTTGACTTGTGCCATGGATAAAGTTGGATTTGACAAGGTTCTGTGCCCAGAAAAAAAAAACCAGTTGCTGTTGCATTGTCCGATGGGATGGGAAGCGAGCGTTTCTGATCGCGATCGTAGAGCACCTTTAGGACGACCCACGCGGGATGACACACTACCAGTGCGCGCTGCAAGTTAGTAGCGGAACTGGTGGTTGGCCCCCTCTTCCTGAGACATTTCGTGACAGACGAGAAAGAGAACCCTGGCAGATGCTAAAAAATAGCCCGGTAAACATCATTTACCCTTGACAGATGGTCGGGGCTTTTCCTTGCTGTAGGCTTGGCAAAGCATGGCAACGGCTCTGGATTCGTGGAGGGGTGACACCATCTTTGTCGAAAGGGATGTGTGGAGAGAGCAAAAGAAGGAGTTGAAGAAGCAAGGCGTTCCTGGAAGAGTGACGAGACTAGTGAGTTGGGTTTGCTTATGGGAGTAAGTAAAAAATCACGGCTAACGTGGATGGGAAGGAAAAGTGTCATGACATGACGAGAAGTTGACAAGGAAGAGTGTGTGAAGGAGGAGAGGCAAGCCACTGCGACAGGGATAGAAGTGTGGAAGGGGAAAAAAGAAGTGGGTGATGGAGCAATTGAGGCGATTTGTCAATGATGAAAAACTGGGGTCGCTTGCGTGGCTCACCAAGTTTTTATTTTATTTTACATTTTCTTGAGTGGCTCAACCAACTTCAGGGTTTCCCAGTTGCCCCTTCCTCTTTCCAACATCGACCGAAATCGACCCAAACCCTGGAAGCTCGAGTCTTTCCAAGGCCCCTCCCCATCCTGCCTCCTGCCTCCTGCCTTAACCAACCTGAGAGTAGGTAGTTACTCTTAGCTTTCTTCTAAGCCAGAGTGAGAGAGAAAGAAAAAAGAAAAAAAAAAAAAAAAAAGTGTAGACTACCGATAGCTATCACACCCAAAAACACACCAGCGATTGAGGGGCGCCCACATATTCTAGTTCATCTGCATGACATTCTCGCGCTTTTATTTTTGTCTCCCATGTTGTGGATGGATGGGATTCTCGTGATTTATGGTGTCGGTCGTGCTAAAGCTAGTACAGTGAATCGTTCACGTGAAGCAACGGTCCGTCAAGGTCTCGATGATTTGTGGCTTGCCGTCCTGCCCAACGACAAGTCTCGACATCCCTGCATCCTCCTGCAATCTGACGTCTGAATGTGATTGATCGTTCCTTGCCTTGTTTATGAGAACATGGGTGGGAGTCGTCATGCTGGCCTCATTCAAGGCATCGTGAACAATGTCAGATCAGACATTTCATCCCCGAATCACTGACATTGACTGAACAAACCAAATGCTGCTAAGTGACATTGAGGTAAAATATATGTGGTTGTATTTTTTGGTGGGCAAGGTATAATCTGAGTTGCAGTAACAAAGCAATGTATCTGATCTTGATCCCAATTCCCAACAGTATAAACAAATAAAAATAAAAATAAAAACAT
>JABFFC010000218.1:0-16799 GCA_013623535.1 Fusarium penzigii | reverse complement strand
TTGTTGGCTAAAAGTGGTGTGTTGAATAACACGTCCCTTTTATTTTTGAGCGTGAGTCGGGCTCTGTTCTTGTCGTCAACTGGCATTGTCCTGGGCATGATTGATATGACTCAGGACAAGCACCCATCCAAGAAATTATGTGTTCTATCTGCTAGAAACCGTTTTTGGCAACACTTTGTAAAGCAAAGGTTGATCCGCATAGCCCCTGCTGCATATCGTTCGAGTGATATGCCAATGTAAACTCGACTCCTTTGGCTCATTGAACCACAAGGAAGCTGGTTTTCGTATATTGACAATCAGTCGTGTGGCCGTCGCCAGGACGGAGTAAAATGGCCTGATGTACGGTACTGACGATAAATTCGAAAACAAGCCATAAAACTCATAATCCCTGATAATTCACGTATAAAATCGTTGCCATTATCTACTCAATCAATTCCATTCTTACCCTCGTCATTCACCAAGCACCACGCATAAGTAACCGCTCCTCGATTTCCTTGTGTCTGTGTCGGGTGGCATACCATAGTGGCGTACGCATTTCGTTATCCGCCGAGTTGATGGAGACCGATTTGTCTAATAAGAGTCTAACAATGGTTCCCGAGCCCTTTTCGGCAGCATAGGACAGGGGCGTCCTACCAAAGCTGTCTTTTGAGTCATGAATAGCGCCCCTCTCAAGTAGAAGCTTTACAACAGACTTATGCCGGCCTATGATGGCGAGTGAGAGAGGGGACATGCTCGAAGCAGTTTCTGCATTAATGTTCACATTCCTTTTCAGGAACTCGTGGACGACCTGCTCAAAGCCTTGGATGCATGCGATATGTAGAGGCAACCGATTAAAGTCGTCTCGGACAAACGAATATTTGTCGAATGAATAGACACCGTTGGCAAAACTTGAGACGCCAACGTCCAGGGCATGGTGAAGCATGGTTCTTCCTAGGATATCTCTCTGGCTACTCAACAGTTGTTGATTTTCGAAAGATGGCATGATCTTGCGATGGACTCGAAGCAACAATAAGGTGTGTAGCGGGGGTATGATGAGGGGATCAGGACTGCCAATCTTTCGCAACTGCTGTGAGCTCCTTTCATGGATGTCGCAGTATGACTTCAACTCCAAAGGCCAATATAAAGTAGAGTCCTCTCCAAGCGAAAGTTGAAGCTCCTGCATCATCATCGCAGATCCAAGATCGCCAGCAAGACACATCTGCGCAACAACATCCGTCGAAGGTCTTATTCCAGGGTCGTTGCCAGTGTAGTGGGTTAAAGCGTCTTGACTGCCGAATGAAAGAACCAGTGAGAATAGAGGAACCAATGTATGACTAGATGGATGACATTCAGTGAGGCAAGATTGGATGTCAAAGATGATCAGTTCTCGGTCGCGTTGGAGCCTGGCCTCGAATGCGCTGAATCTGTGTGGTATATTAAATTCATTGCCAAAAAGCCTCATTTGAACTTGCATGGCGTTGCAAGAAGTTGATTTAAAAAGCATAAGTTGCTTCAAGTGGGCAACTCTAAGAGTTCTAGGAACTGTCAACCAAGTGTGCATTGGAGTATAATCGTATCGTGGCCTACAAGTCGTGGAGCTTCTGGGTGGTATCTATACATATACCCCTTTGCTGAAACTGAGGAACCATCCGCATCTCTCTGGCAAGCTTGTTCTCGGAACATTCCAGATCTAATTCGATGCATCGATTGCACTTTTGGGGCCAGTTCCGACTGGTGGGTAGACACTACAACATGCGTGGTGAACGAGGGCCTATCTGTGTAAACGGGGCATATACCTTCTTCTTAGCTCTTCGACAATGATGGCACTTCTCCCTGCTAAGACGCCGACGCGGCCTTTCTTGCTGGTGCATGGATTTTGGTTGAGTTGAAGTCATCGTCGGTGACGGTACCGGAGTCTGTTTGGTAACTTTCCAATACGATATCGCCGTGTCGCGACACGTCGCAGCACGTCGCAACGCGATTGAAGATGGGAGCAATCCCGCCTTATATGTTCGTAAGGGGCTTTATGGCCTAGCCAATTGCTCTATAACTACAGAAACGACCTTAACGAATCAACGCGTATCGACCTGCAGCAAGAAGCCCATTCAGGGGTGAAGTCATGCACTTTCAAGTATCTGCCCAATCGCGCACCGTCGCACTCAGCCAAACCCTTCAACCGCGCTTCGACGCGATGGCAGTTGGGCCTATGTTGGCTGCGCAGCTACTGAATTTATCATTTGGTAGGATATCATCAGAGAAATCAGCGCTGGCACGAACAACTTTTGCCTCTTGACCAGCCAATCGCGCACCTGCGCGCTCCCATAACCATGCACTCTATGTTGGAGAAGCTGTTTTCTCAAGTTTAACCATTGACACCGCCATATTGTCGCGCTCCCAGACTCTGGGGGCGTCTTGACAAGACGTCGGTGCCGCCGTTGACTTGGATGAATGACAGAGCCTCGTAGTATAAAGCAACTCGCCTCTGCACATACCCGAACAAACGTGTCACCTGTAGAGCAATTTCTGCCACATTACTTGCATCATTTATGCCTCTGCAGTCCTTGAGCGTGAGCGGCCATATCCCGCTGGGGATATGTTGGCGAGTCATTACCACAGACTCTTATGGGTTCTATTACCTACAAGAACTGAGGCTCTCACCATCTGATAAGAATGTCGATATATCTCACAAGCTCTTGGGTGTCTATAAAGAGTGTCGTTGGCAAACGCAGTATATCATGAAAGCTGCCCCGTTTAGGCAGCCTGTTATTTACACTGCGAGTTTCTCCATCGTAAGTCTCCCATACAGCACATTTGTTCTCCTACATAGAACCTCATTCCATAAACAGGCTCCGATCTATACTGCTTTGCCAACGACTCGACGCTCAATCGAAATCACCGATATATCCGGCCCTCATCCCTTCCTCACAGGGGCCATACAAAACCCGGAGGAAATCCCCCGGGATATCGACTTGGTCGCGTCTCTTAACCGGTTCGCTATACCTGATGGGGGGCTACGAAACTCTTCTGGCGACGCTTTACTCATTCGGCTAGAGCTTAGTAAGCCTCGCCTTGTGATATTCATCACCGTTTGTGTCTTGTTTTCCATCTGCTGCGGAGGTTTGGCTGGTATATGTCAAAAGAGCATAGATACGGGGTTAGGAGTCTTTGGTGCTATTCTGGCAGTGATTGGATCAATGCAAGGCTTAATAGCTTTGTCGATGAGATAAGATGCAGTGGTGCAATAAGTCTCTGAGAGCTACAAAGTCCTCCATGGAAGTAAACAAGGATCGGCGTTTGTTTGCGTCCCTTGTGTAAAATTCACCTCTCTGTTGTCTGATGTTAGTTTGTTCGTCCCATCAGAAACTATTGGCAGGGTCAACGATGTTTCAGCGTTACAAGGATGGGAGCAAAGGAATTCTATGCAGCCAATGTAACCCTCGGCATTTTCAACACTGATAAAAGCCGTATATCCAACGACGTGAGAGGCATGACACATCTTGTCATGTAAAATCCCAATTAACCAAACATCCAACTCCTCTATGTCTACCGGCACAGCCGTTTACTTCTTTGGCATCTGCTTTTTTTTTTTTGGTACATGCTTATGTTCTAGCTTTTCACCTTTCCGCGCCATATAATTGCCGGCCATTTACGACAGGTTTTCCATGGGCCAAACTAGATCCGAGGCTCTGGGCTGTGCCTGAGCTAAAAGCATTTCAACTCTTGCAGTCGCTGTAAGTACATGGTCATGTTTTCTGTCACACACCAACGGCAGCAGTATTGAAGATTACGCCCTAACATTATGAAGCTCCGCAGCTCTGTGGCTAAGCCATACAAGTCTCTTTCAGCAGAGTTTTGCTGTTGTATGGGACATAATTAAGTCAATGGATGCCTCTCCAGGCAAGCTGATCTTGTTGGTCACCTTCACTCGCTCGGCGCGTCGTGCTCTTCGACAATGATCATGTTTGCCTTGCTCATGAACCTCGTTATCAAAGATGGTTCTGGTCTCATAGTGAGCATTGCGTTCTATCTCTCTGTCGTATTCCAGTTCACGATTTGCGAATCAGACGTTCAACACACACTATTTCGTTTTTTACTACTGGCGTTCCATTACATGGTTTGAGCTCATCGATGTACCGATACGCTTAATTTTGATGGGCACTATGTTTTTGGCTTCCAGAACGCTACTCATCAGCTCCCTCAAAGTCAAGACCGGCCTTCATGTCAAGGTAGGGGTGTTCAAAGAGTATTGAGCAAGTGCATCATAACTGATCCTTTTAGGTCCGGAATATCGTCTTGTCCATCTCACTCGTTACTCACTATGCAGCAGGCATCTGGCGGCTTGAAGAAGTGAGGAATTCAACATTTCTAGATTATGCTCTGAACAACTTCAGCCTTCTTACACGGAAAGTCCGGGTCATTTCGCACAACTTATCAATCGTGGACACGGCAACCATTACTTTTACTTCTATTAGACCGGTGTTCCAGTTGATCGTGATTGTTGCCAATAACTTCTTAGTAAGGAACAGGCAGGTCACAGACACAGATGAGGGAGTTGATGATGGATCTCTCGAATTCAACCCAGAATGATAAGAATATCTCGATTGATACTGGTGCATGAAGCCGCGTCTTCATGCAATATGGCAACTGCACCGAGAAGAACGTTGGTGCTGGGTAATACCTATGTAGGAAGCCTCTCTCACAGGAAGAAATGTATGCTATGTTGCCATTGTGGATGAGTTGCGACCCAAATTTCGAGCTTCGGCGCTCAGAATAAAACATTGAATAATATAAAACATTAAACTCTAACTCTAAGTGTACAAAGGAATATGAAATTAACGCCACAGTTTTATGCTCCCGTCTAACAGGTCAAGGCAAACTTCAGCTTGCGCTTGGAATCGGCAACACCAAAGTGCTTCTCAACCTCGGGACTAGCCGTTGGGGAATTGAAAGCGGTGAACCAGAAACCACTGGCATCAGTCTGCTTCCAGAGCCAGCAGCCAACGTTGTTGTAGTAGGTCTTCAATCCTGCGGTTGTAGCCAAAGCATTGCCGAACTTGGCTCCGTTGGCAGGCCAGCCCGTCTCTCCAACCCAGACAGCAGCCTTGGAGTTGACCGCCTTGACGTGGCTCTTTACCTTCCAGTATGAGTTCTGGAATGTCTTGAGTCTGATGGCATCCTTGATGGAGACGCCCTCCCAGTAGGGGAAGCCGTTGGTGATGGCAATATCGCAAGCCTTGGTTACGACGTCGTTGGCACCATCAACCCAGGCAGTCCAAGTATCGGTGTGGCCGACCTAGAGCGGTGTCAGTTGATATTCGAGAGTTTATGTTGCTTGTCAACATACCTTGAGGTTCTTGTTGTACTGTCGAACCATGCCACGGACGTCATAGATCTGAGTGGCCAGCTTCTGAGGGGTGATATCCTTGCGGTAGAGATCCTCAGATCCAACACTGATGGCAGCAATCCAGCCAGTGCCGTGAGTCTTGATTGCCTTGAGGAGGGCAGCCTTCTCCGCTCCAAAGTGGGCATCGTTGGTGGCCCAGACGCCTACCAGGATCTTGAAGCCTGTGGCCTTGGCGGCCGGAACTGCCTTTGCCAAGGCTGTTTTAGGGAATGTGTAAGTTGATTGAACATTTCCAATATCATCGTTAATTGAGAATTGACTTACTGTCGCAATCACTGCTGGCATAGAGACGAACAGCGTTGAAGCCCTTGCCCCAACCCTTGATGGTCTGGAGATCAGTCTTCCAGTCGGCGGTTGTTTTGCAGGCACCGTCAGCACGGTTGGCACCAATGCTAAAACCCTTGTACTGTCCAGCGAGAGCCTGGCCGGGCAAAAGCAGCAGAGCAGCCGCCAGAGTGGTGAGAGACCCAAAGAGCTTCATGATGTGTGAGATTTGATGATGATGAAGTCCTGTAGTTTGGTGCAGCTCAAAAGCTAAAAGGAAAAGGTTCAGATGGGCGCGCTCTACCTTTTAAAGCCCCCTTTTTTTTTTTCTTTCCGGGATTATTTGCCTCACACCTTCTATCGTCATTCTAGACCATGATCTCTTCGTGTTTGTTGCCTTATTCAGCTACACTTGCTAATTATAGCCGTGCTAATCCACTCGGGGCAAGCCGATAGCCCGTTGTGCTCATTTAGTGGCACATTAGACGATGATCGTGAGCTACTTGATTGGCTGCTATGTGCCAGGGTTACCAATAGCGTTGCCGACCCCCTGAGCATGGAAAATACGAGAAAAAGAATCACAAAGAGCGTCACCACATGCAGCAGCTGATGGTGCAGTACGGTACAACCGTGACAGAGTGCATGCAGTGTTTACGAGTACGGGTATTTGAACACCTGACAGCATTAACGATCAGCGCCTTTCCCGAGAGCTAATTTGCATTCACTCGGAGAGAAAGAAAAAAAAGAATATCGCTGGATGACGTCCGTTGTGTACCTATCATCTAGCTCGCATGAAGGGATTAAATGACTTCATCTACGAAAAAGATTGAACTGACGACCCAATACCATTTGTCATTCACGGCAGGTGCTTTTCACTCTCTTATGAATCTGGGTTCTAGGTACGCGCTCCCACTACAAAGCTATTTTATACATCATCGTTCCTGATTCAAACATAATTGACACCTCTGCACTCAATTCTATCCCCCTGGTACGGATAATCATTCCACTTACCCTAAACAATCATGCCCTAGTGCTTAGTGCAGCCAAGAGTGAGGTGGTCTCTCGTATCCACCAGCATCACATTGTGTCTCAACAAGTTCCTTTGTCCAGCGATGATGTCAGCATCATTCATTTTTCACTCCAATGCATCACCAGTTTTAGTCAATGACGTCCACTCTGCCACTACTGCAACTACATTAAATGCTCCCTGCTAGCCCATAATTCGCACAGTTCTAATCTAAAAGCACCAGCTGCGGAGAAAGTTTTCTCAACCTTTTCTACAAGACGGATAACCTGCTTTTGCTGCCATTCTTTCCATGAGCGTGCACCAGCGACTCGAAGAGGGAACAACATGAGCGCGGGCGAGATCGGAAGCTGGTCGAGAACAACTTGTCCCATCTCGAGAATCACGGCGACATTGGCTTGAATATCTTCTTCTGGCAGGTTAGGGACGATGATGTCCATTTCTTGCCAGATGGCCATGTCGTAGTCGAATACGCCTGAGAGATAGATGCTTGCGGCTGCATGGAATACCTGTGCTAGTATGGTGAATGGATCTGTTGACACGGCATGGCTCATGAAGCTTGTATCATTTGGAGATGTCGTGTAGACGCTTGCCCTGCAGAGTTCAAGGTTGGCTCTTATTGCGAAACCGTCCATCGAGATCTCCGTGGCCTTGTCGATTATTTTTTTATCCATCAAACCATCGAATGAGTCAACCAGTTCCTCAGCTCTGATAAAGGTATTAGTTTTCCGGAATGTATCCTTTAATGTCATGCAGAACTCACCGGACGCGAAGGGAGGAACACATGGTGACGAGACTCAACAGATCGTCCAGTGGATGAAGCTCTTTATCGGATCCAGTGGCGAGTAACGTCGCACATAGAGTCTTCCACTCTGGTCTCTCCAAGAAGGATGGTTGGTTGAAAATAATTGCTCTGCAGACTTCAAATACCCTCACTTCGAGGAAGAACTTTCTGCCAGCACCTGATTGGAAGAGAAAAGGTCCGCTGGCCATGATTGCTGTCGAGGTGCCGTGGACAAGATGTTGAAGCCATCCCTGGCCGGTCGCATCGTTCATCAGCTACGAAAGCGTCAGTATTACAAATCTTCTCGACAAGTTGCTTGGTTACCTCGAATAGGCCAAGCTGTAGAGTTGTCCAGAGAATGCTGTAGATAGCAACAGGACTAAGCATTTCCTTCTGCAGCGCGTGCCTCAGACCGATCACTGATCTGGAGTAAGACTCCAATGCGACTTGGCGATGATCTTGTCTCCGATTTTGATTGGAGTCTATTTGTACAGCTTGCATTGCTCCTAATGCAAACACAGCATCCCGCAAATACGCGCCTCGTCCAGTAGTCGAGCACGGTATTAGATTTTTGACATCCTGGGACAAGTGATCTCGGCGGGAGAATTGGTTTGTTTTCAAGAAGATATCGAAAGTATAAAAGTAGTACTGTGTACGATCCTGACGGGGGTTCCTTGTAAGCTGGAGTATGGAGCTTGGTGTAGACTCGGCCGAAGGACTGAACGTGTCGGGTGTCTTTTGGTTCCGTGCATCAATAGAAATTAAAGAGCGTGCAGTAACCGCGGAAAAGCTGCAGACTAGCTGACGTCGCTGGCAGTTGTCACATGGCAACTTTCCCGAGCACTATTTAACAATTCATCAGTCCCAGCCACACCAATGTACCGTACCTGCATGGATGACGTACTTTGAGATGGCCCTTTGCGCATGCAGAACATCTAGATCGCTTCTTTCGGAGATCAAAAGGGCCCAGGGTCATGGTGGCAGAGGTGTCGACGCTGCTGGAAAGAGGATAAAGAGCTGCGAGTGACGAGTGACAGGACCACGATAAGTGACAAAGCATCAGGGTTTGGGGAGAATCTGATCAATTTAACTAGACCCTGAAGAGGAATCGATTGGGCGAGGTGGACCAAAGACCAGCTTTACCTGATTTGGATGTGATTGAGCGACGCTAAACACGAGCTGTCCAATACGTGGACAAGTTTGATGTCGAAGACCCACTTGTTCTTTCAGCTCGAGGTCTTGGTGTCGAGCTTCTAGAAGACATATGGATATCAAGATGAGCTTGTGCGTAATGCAACTTGACAACACAGCCTGGATGTCTTCAAATTGTGATATTCACTCGGTCTAGTCATGAACTCTTTTCCTCAAATCTTCAACTATAAGAGATGCTGTTCCGGCCGATGTTTAGTTGTATTCATCCCACTCATCATTCATCCATTCATTCACTCTTTCATTTACTCATCTATCATTCTCAATAGTACACCGTATCCACCAAGAACAATGAAGTTCCTACCTCTTCTGTTTCCCCTGGCTGCGCAAGCACTCTTGCTTCCCAATCCCACCGGTCCTTTTCAGGTCGCCCTTTACACCTCTGCCCTGACCGACAATAACCGCATCGATCCATACTCACCCGATAAAAAGTCGAAGCGACACTTGATGGTGTCTACTTTCATCCCGGTAGAAGATACTACCCGATGTACGGAGAAAAATGTGGCCTATATGCCCCCAGCTACTGCTGAAGCATATGGCGCTAGTCTGAGCTCCATAGGCATCCCGAACGACACCTTTTCTGCTTTGGAGATGGAGGTCTGTCATGTCTCGAAAGGATCGTCGTGCAAAACCACTTCGGGAAAAACCAAGAACAAATTCCCCCTTCTTGTACTGTCTCCAGGTGCTGGAAACTCTCGACTCATTCACAATCTGATGGCGCGATCACTGTCTAGCAGAGGTTTTGTCGTTGTGACTGTTGATCATCCGTACGATGCCGAGATTGTCGAGTTCCCTGATGGTTCGGTCATCACTAGCGCCGATATTCCCGAGGATGACAAGTCTCTTGAGAAGCTAGTCCAGGTATGCTCCTATACGCCTTTTATGAAGTGATGCATGTCTGACTGTTGATAGGTCCGGGTCAAGGATATCCAATTCGTGATTCGACAAGTCCAGAACAACGCGAAGGCCTTGAGCTTTCTGTCCGATTTCCGCGGCACTATCGACACCAGCAAGGTTGCGGTTCTTGGCCATTCCCTTGGTGGCGCCAGCGCTGCAGCAACTATCCTCGCAGACTCCAAAATCCGCGGTGGCATCAACATGGATGGTCGTCTGTTTGATCCGGTCCTCAGCAAGGGCGTGAAGAAGCCTTTCATGCAACTCGGCCGACCTGACCACCGTTCAGAGGACACCACATGGGTCAAGTTCTGGAACAAGCTCAGAGGCAGCAAGATCGAGGCTAAGATTGCTGGAACTGTTCACGGATCTTATACCGATTTGGCTCTTTTGGCGGGTTATTTCGGCCTTCCAGAGGAGATCCTGGAGCAGCTCGCACCTCTCCTGGGCAGCGTGAGCAGTGATGTTCTGGGAGAGGTCATCCCAGAGACTCTCGCCGGGTTCAGTGATTACATCTTTGAGGGAACAGCCAAGCCTTTGCGCCGAGTCTTCAAGCAGTTCGACGAACTGTCTATCGTGAAGAGCAACCTGTAAACAAGACAGAATGTCACAACATGGGGAGGGGGTTGGTGTTGGACTTGGTATAGTCAGATTGTGCGCGGAGACTGGTCCGGAGTAGACATATTATTGAGTCTGGGCACGTTGGGAGAGCTTTCATTTCAGAAATCATATAGTCTTTATAGATCATTTATCTTATTTTGAAACAATTCTGACATTTTCCTTCCAGTCGTTTCTTGGCATCTTCAACGTGTTGATGGGCTGGTCTGGCTTCTCATAACCAATACCCACAACGCAGAGAATGTCCATTTTCTCATCAATACCCAGCTCATGTCTGATGATATCTGGATACCCAGTCGGGGCAGCAGACACCTGGGTTCCCAATCCTTGCTCCGTTAATAGCAGGAGCAGAGTCTGTACATACATTCCAACTGACATGACATCGACCTTGTGCAGAATCTTGTCGACGGCAATAACAGCAACAATGGGTGCTTGGTAGAATTGAAAATTGGCAATCATAGTCTTGGTCATGGAAGCAGTATCTCCCCGAGCAATATTGTACCCATTAGGTCCATAAACATAGCGCCCTAGTTCGGAACGGTGAGGGTGGTACGCTTCCGGGAGAGCCGCGAGCTTCATTTCTTCTTTATTCTCGAAAGCTGCGATCAGGGCGTTGGAGAGACGTTCTAACGGCGGCCCAGATGTGAGGGTGACATTCCAAGGCTGGATGTTGGTTGACGAAGGAGCGTGCTGGGCTATCTTGAAGCATTCTTCGACTACAGAGAGGGGGACTTTTCGAGTGGGATCGAAGGCGCGGGTGCTGTGGCGGTCGAGGACCGCTTTGGCGACGGCACTCTGAGCTCGAGGAGGCTCGGTGAGATTTAAATTGTGATGTTGAGTCATTTTGCTCGGATGTTATGATGCTGTCAAGAAGAAAGGAACTGGAATGATTCCGGTTCTTCTCTATATAGCACCAGTAGGTCAACCATGATTGTCCTTGAAGGATTACCGACAGTGAGCACCATTAATAATGACAACGAATCACGCAAGGCAATGCAATGAGCTGGCATTCCCATTTCCAAGAAAATTGACCCAAGCACAATCCTGTCCGAAAAATGTCGGTCCACAGGATACTTATAAATGCCCGCATAAGCAGGTTGTTGTGGTAAGATGAGCTGACAAATTGCCATTTTTTGACAAATCAACAACGCGGGGAGCTGGTGAAGCATGCCCTCTGCTATTACACATTCTAAAAACACCTTTTCCGTCTGGAAAAGACAAGCTCAAAGCCCTTTGACTATTGTTTTAATGCTATGGACGGGAATGGTTGTCCTGTCGTAATCAGGCATCCCATCCCCATCGCATGCTTGACGACGCGTATGACTTCGCCTGTTTATATCGAGAGCGTCTTATGCGACCAACTACTGGAAACCAAGTAGGGAAAATCGCTTGCATTTGAACCCTGCTACATAAAACCACCACCACATGGAGTGTTGACACAGAAGCACCTTCAACAGACTGGGTTGAGAGCATCATAGAACTGAACTCAGTGACCAGCCAAATCAACAAAACCAGGCTGTAGGTCAATACCATAGACGCCTTCCTTCACAGTCATGGATACGAGCAAGTTGGAGTAGTCACTCAACCGTGGCATTATACGGGTATAACTTATACAATATCGCTTTCACAACATTGAGTTGACCAAATTGGAAGGCTGCAGCAGACTGCTAGACGCACAACCAGTCGAAACACGAAGCTCGAGTCAATATACGCACCAGAATTGCTTTATACCATCTGATGCTTCTCTATAGTTCTCGAGATGACTTGAAATTAGTATAAGTCAAGCGTCTAGAACGAAGCCTCAATTAATTTGCAGTGGTTTGCCCAACCACTTCGTAGCCGTATTTGGACCAAGCCAGCATAGTTTCGCAATATTGTTGAAGTCAATTTTGATATGTTCTCATATCTTTTGTTTAAAAAAAAAAAAAAAGAACTCGAGGATGTGATTTGATCTGCCACTTGTGACGAATTTTATCATGTGTCAGCCGTGGTCGTTGCTCATTGGGAATCGATCTAGTATGGATAAAACGAACACCGTCATTGGTTTGAGGTAAGGCCTACTTCCATCCAAAGACTGCTCCTCACAAAAGGCGACGGTGTCTTGTGTCGTCCTACGCCTCACAGACAAAGACGAGGTCCGAAGTCGCAGTCGATATTTTCCTGCATCAATTTCAACAGCGTTCGGACACGCAACGGAAGTGGCTGCCGACCTTTCAGGTATCGGTCAATACAGTTGGGAATTCCAGGTATTTATGAGTCTGCTACCTATCATGTATCGCATTTGATCCAGCACAGATAGCAAAGCCCAACACCATGTTTATACATTTCTGTATGCCCGCATTTTAAGGGACAAGTTAACCTCATCATTAGGCTGGACGCTTATGCACAGATACTGTTCTCCACTCTCCTAACGTTAGACTTGGTCTAACATCTCTACTTTTATGTCGATTCTTCCCTCTACTTTGAGCCATTTGTTTGCCACTCATGCTTGTATATTTGTTAGTGGCACTACTTGTACAAAGCAGGAACAGGAGTACCGATTTTATGTTCAAGTAAGATATCGATGATCTCCGTGACCATTTTGCCTGGCTTACGTTAGTCACATACTCATATGCTTCAAAATGACAAGGAATATTACTGTAAGCCATGCAGAACGTACAGATCAACCAACACAGCAACGTCATACTGTAATTTAACCTTCACCCTGTGCCTGCGCTGTGCCGTTCGTGTTCTGCCCTACAGCATTCAAAGGCCAGTAACAAACAATCTCACAGTTTGCCTCACGACGATCATTCGTACAGCTTTCTCAGCCAAGCACAGTGTAACCTTCCCGTCTAACCAACAAACCAATCACCATCATACTCCGACTCCGATAACACGTACTCCCTACGTATATTCTCTCATCTGCACCATACAACCTGCCTCTTCCAGCCTAATCATTTACTCGTAGGTCATGCAAACTGAATCCTCCAGCCTACTCCTCACGCTCATCATTTCCAACTTGTCGCATTACCCCGTGCATCACATTGCGGGGAATCCGAACAAACATGTTGTTGCAAACAGCTTTTCTTACATCTTGTTTCATCCTTAAACAAAAGCGCCACGCAAGTTTACTCGTGTTTGCAGTCGTGGTCACACGCGTCAGCCACTTAAACGCTGATCTATCAATGTTCAGGCAAAGAAATTGTTGTATTAGCTGCCATTACTGTAGTGTATAACCATCCATGCCTGCCAGCCTTGTGTCGAGTTTAATTCAAGTCAACATTTCTTCTAATCTCACCTCCATAACACACATACTCACAAGACACCCGTCTATTTCACATTTTCGAGAACTATTCATCGACATCAGTCATGCTCATTCAAACGGAACCAAACCTCACTTCGACATGCACTAGCCTTGCAGGCCATGGCTCATCGGGTGCAAGCGAGATAGACGACCTTCTTTCATCACGAACCGACGAGACAAAAGCAGTGGAATTCGAAAAACTGCGGTCGCTATCTTCAAGGTTGCGACAATTAGCAAATGATGCCTCTCAGCTTCAGAAAAAGCTGTCAAGTTCGCCAGGCATCCTGCCCAAGCTCAAATCTTTGCTGTCCTCTCAACTTCCCAGCTGTGATGATGCCGCTGCCATCGTCACAAAACAGATCATGCGCTTAGGAAGGGATACGCCAAGAGAAGCCATGAATCTGGTCGTCATTCTACAATACGATTCCTTTGCTGAAATCACCGATAATCTACTTCGTTCTGCAATCGAGTTGATTTCAAGGTGAGAATTCCTGTTCATCTTCTACACTTCCCTCACTTGCCCATGTCATGCTCTCAATGCTGTAACTCTTTAGTACTGTGGATTAATTTTGCTAACGACTCCTCAGTGGCTCACTAGAAGATCAAGATGCAAAACTCAGAAACCAGGACATCGAATCGCTTCTCACGAGGGCCGCGGCGGCCTGTAGACATGTCATGAGCTCAGATGGTCTGCTTCTTGATTCATCTACTAATGGGCATCTTGCTTCAACTCAGCATCTTTTGGATGAGCAGGACACTCTTCCCCCAGCCTATGAAGCACCGCCATCTTTCAAAGAGTCTTCATCATCTGCCTCGGGATACACCAAATCAACACTCACCAAACCAAAGAAGACAGATACCAATGGATCATCTTCTAGCGGCGGGTTTCTGAGCTCAGCGTTCAAAGCAGCGGCATCTGCTCTGCGAACTAAACCTGAGCCACTCGTTGTACCTCTGTGTCATGCCGCTTCACAGGGAAACATTTCTCAACTTGGCTCACTCATTGACCAAGGAGTGAATCTGAATGGGCGCAACGACGAAGGCCAGACAGCTTTGATATGCGCTATCCTTGGAGGTCAAGTCGATGCTGTTCGCGTTCTGCTTGAAGCCGGCGCTGACCCAACAGTCACAAATTCAGGCCGCAAGGGCAAGCCTGCACTGTTCCATGCCGTCGACGCTGGTTTGAAAGAAGCTGCCGACCTACTTCTCAAACATGGAGCTCCTGCGAACCAGTCGGACGACTGGAACCAACCGTACTTTATCAATCTCGTCACTGGTGACGCATCTGTCAACTGGATTGAGCTGCTGCTTTCTCACGGTGCTGATGCCAATGCTAAGGATGTTCAAGGACGGCCTCTTGCAATTCTCGCGTTGCAGAATCGCAAGAAGCACGATGATCGCGAACAAGTAGTGGAAGTGCTGCTCAAATACAACGCGAAACCCGACTCGAAGGATCTCGACGGCACGCCTCTCATCTATTTCTGTGTTCAGCAAGGACGGGAGGGCCTTACTCAGAGACTCCTCAGCAGTGGTGCCAACGCCAACGGTCGCGACGTCTCTGGTATTTCATTGCTTCTGACGGCCGTGAAGCGTAGAGACTGTGCGCTGGCCAAATCGCTTCTTGAAAAGGGGGCTGACCCCAACGTGAAAGATCTCTACGGCTTGCCTATTCTCATGAATGTTTTGAGTGATGGCAAGATCAATGCTACAGACCGAGATACTCTTGTCAAGTTACTGCTGCAGCATGGGGCTGAAGGTAATACAAAGGACATGTGGAACGTTACTGCGTTAGAGCAAGCTTTGGCTCCTTTGCTCAAAGGTATCTCGCCTCTGCCGGGAAAAGAGGACAAGTTTGAGATCCTAGACCTACTACTACAAAGAGGTGCAGACGCCAACCAGGTCTTGAGCCAGGCACCAGGAGAGCCAACGCTACTGACCTACGCTGTCGAGCGCTCGCTCTATGATCTTGCGAGTCTAGCACTCAGACACGGAGCCAACGCAAACTTGGCGGATAACAAGGGTCGTCTGCCCTTGTTGCTTGCAGTGCGTGGTGGTAACGAGGAGATGGTCGCGCTGTTGATTCAATACGGAGCTAATGTGAATCAGTCGCATGAGGAGTCACCGCTTGATGCAGCTGTTGCTCTTGGCGAGAATGAGATTGCGCAACTGCTTCAGGCTCATGGAGCTGGGTCATCAGATACTTCCGATGGAAAGAAGGGTTAACAAGTTGCACAGAGACATGATGACAGAAATATTATATTGAATGAGAAATGAGGCAGGATTGTATGGCTGGGAAGTGTTTGGCGCAGGGTTGATTCTTTTTTATGTCAGGGAGGGTTTCACAAGAATGCGCTGCCGATTGGGAATCGATTTGGATTGTTCGTCTTATTCATAATATCAGTATTCATTAGACATTTGTTCCGTTTGAGAATATGAACCGCTCTCTTTGCCTTTGTCAGCCGCAATCGCCATCTGATTTGCTTGCCTCGGTGCATACACAAGAACCTAATATTTATATAAGCGATGAAGGGTTTGAGAGACCAACAGGTGCTCAATACAATTGATACCAAGACCCTTAATTTCATACAAGTCTGTTGATAGAACCTAGTTGCATCAAATTGGGAGCCTCTATCAATTCCTATGACAGTGAAAAGAAAAGGCAGTATTGGCCAACGTGACAACCTAGACCATCTTTTAATGATATTTCTTGGTCGCGTGACACGCTACACTACCTAACATGGTCACGAGTACGCATTGATATTAGATATACACAAAGAGAACTATCAGAGCTAAGCGCCATGTATGGGAAATTCACCATTATACACTCATTCTTGGCGTCATGTTCTTGTTCACTGATTCTTTATTGGTGACTGGACTCATCGGATCCGCGGCAAATTCCATATATTTCTTTGTCTTCATGAATTGTGCAGTTTATTGCGTTGTTTCTCGCCATCTCTCCCATCATCTTACTTCGTCAACGTAGTCAAATGGATATGTCATAATACCAAGACAGTCATCGTAAATGTGATCATGGCCTTATCATGACAATAAATACTACGCCCCCCTCGGCCCGTCGCTAACCATTCATCCTTGCAATCAAGTCCCAAGACCACAAACCTGTGGAGAACTGTCAGATCCTTCCAAGCCCCAAACTAGCGGTAAATTAATCCCACCTTTGTCACAAACACGACTAGCGACAACGGCTTAACTTTATAATTCCGCGTGTGATGGATACCGTCGGCCATCGAATGATGAAGAAGAGGAAAAAAATTATTTCCAACCCTAACCTGACAATAAAAGAATACCCACTCCCCACGCACAAACACCCCCTTTGTCC